>JAQSNX010003978.1:0-52351 GCA_029532605.1 Oreochromis grahami | reverse complement strand
TACATTTTCATTGTAAGTGGGCTAAAGCAGTTAATTAAAAGTAGTCTAACATAAATGTAAATGCTGTGATTTGATTATTTTCATAAACCATGTAACGTGGATGGATTAGATGCTGGTGTGACCACAGTGCACACGTTTGATGTCGCTCACAGTGGTCCAAGGGATCGTTCAGGGAGTTTGTGTGTTCGCTCAGACATGTGAAAAATTAGAGGGAACATTGATCTGAACATCCAGCTTTCTACAGCCATCTGCTGGAGGTTCACCATCATTTATTTATGTTTCTTTGTGTTTGTTCATCTGACTCACATTTGTGCTGTGGAGGCTTAAGAAGCTCTGCTTTATCTGGATCAGCAGGATTCAGTTTACATCTTCTGTAGGTCAAGAAACCAACAACAGCAAGAAGCACAGCAGAAACTGACAGACCAACAATCAGTCCAACAGATCCTCTTGTCTGAGCTGCAGGTGAGAAACAGGTGTGAGGTGTCAGCTGTCAGGTAGGTGATGATGAAGAACAGAACAGAATCCATTTCCTCTTCAAACTGCTGTCAGACATTATCTACTGCACTCTGATCACATCACTCAGACCAGCTGCTTTCTACAAAGTCTCATCAACAACATCTTTAGAAACAAACATCAACAACCAGGAAGCAGCTTCACCTCTGATCACACACACACTCAACTCTACTCACTCACCTGGAGGAACAACATGAAGGTAGATGATGCTGACACGCATATGAGCTCCCTTCCTGTCATTTGTTCTTGTCATGGTGACACGACACTCGTATGTTCCAGTATCATTAATCATCACATTGTTCAGAATCAAAGACACGTCTCCATCCTTCATCTGTCTGTCCTGGAAAACCACCCGATTCTCAAAAGATGGATGCTGGTTGTCTGGATCCAACTGCTCGTCCCGATACAAAATCACATATTCATCTCCCAGGTCAGCTCTGCTCCACTTTACATAGTTTGTGTTGTTGTTATTTGGAGCTCGACATGTCAGAGTGACGTTCTGTCCAGACTCAGCTGTGATGGTTTTCTGGTCTAAAAGAGGAAACAACACAGAGCAGAGAGGTTAAAGGTCAAAGTTATGACGAGAATGATTTACTTTAATTATGCAGTTTATTTCCTTTGATATTTGAGTATGACCATAAAATCTCTCTGACATGGAAACAAAATTCATGTGTTTGTCCCTCTGGAGTCATTAATTAGAAAAATTCTATTGGCCACTTGAATTTTACAATTAGTTACCATTTTCCAAGATAGCTAACACTTCTATACAAGAAACAGCTGATTTACTACAGAATTCCAGCCACTCGTTAATTTTTAGTTAGTGAAGCTCCGGCATGTGTCGAGGTTTGGTTTGTTTGGGCAGAGTCATGTGATCAGTGACGGCTTTATTTGTATGTCACTGCTTTATAAATAAATCATTAGCAGAATATTTGCTGTGTTTTGGTGGAGAGTCTGTGTGAGAGATAGAGAAGCAGTGTGCCGCATACTGAGAGCCATGAAGCCAGCGAGGAGGAGAGGACATTCTGTCTGTTCCTAAATTGTTCCTAAATAAAAACCAAATAGAATAACCTTGTTATGTTTTTACATGACTAGTTCAGTTATTCTACCCCGTTCAAAAATAAAGAGAAGAATACACTATACAGATAAGTTATAATATATTATATCTAAAAGTACCTGTCCGCTGGTTAATTACATATCTACGTGGAAGCTCATTGCACAAACATACTTCCAGCCTATTATAAGACTGTGTTGCATATTATAAGATATATTGCACTTTTTATCTATTATGTTTACAAATGTCAAGAAGTCACAAACGAATGGAGAACACACTATAGCACATGTTTAAAGAAGGAAGGTTTATTCACTAAAATTATTTATTAACCAAATAGACATAATATTATTTTTTACCTCCGCACAAAAATACATGTTCAAAACACAAGAGCCCAATATCACACAGTGATAATAAATATAAGCTCTGTAGATCATAATGAAGCCGTTCAAATTAAAGCTTCATACTTTTATCCAGCAGGTGTCACCAAAGAGGACCACGTTGAAAAGCTTCGTAGTGAACTCTTTTTAAACACACGACAAAGCTTCATTTGTCCCTCGCTAACTTTAGTTTCTAGTCGTGATTTCTGTTTTTGACTGTGGTTAAAATCAAATTGACAAATTCTCCAGAAATTCATTGTTTGATTTTTAACCAAAAGTGTTACAGTTTGAACCCAAACAACTGTGTGATTGCAAGAAAGCGTTTAATAGAATCCAAGAGCACATAAGACACGTTAGAATCGTTTTCATGTTTTATAAACACGTAATAAGTAATAATTCTGGTCCTTTATCTGCATGAAAGATGGGTGAGTGTCTCAGGGAAACAATATCAGCCTGAGCACGCTTGTATTTATTACTGTACTTTTAAACCGTGGGGACTGTCATGCAGACACTTTGGAAACCTCCTTTGGACCTCACACACTCTTCTTAAAGTTTCTGCAGTAGGACTTGTTTTTTAGCCTGTTTGTCTCTTACAGCGCTGTCACTGCCCCCCCCTCCAATCTCTTCGCTCCCTTATATAGATAAATGGGGCTGTGGGTGTATGTAGATGGTATGCAGATTGCTGCAACAACCACGACTTCGTTCATTTGGAATAAGTCTGATTTACTGACATACACGGCGGTAAGAACAAAGACTGCGCATGTGTAAATCTGATTTTTCATAAAAATAATACTGTATTTCCCCACACATTTGTACATGAATAGAATAGAAAAGTTTGAATGTGTTCACGTACTTGGCAGCAAAGCTGATTGTTCTAACAGATATCAGCCCACAAAAACAAGCAGCTGAATGAAGTCTAAGGACCGAGAGACTACACCAGATTTATAAAAGCTGAGGTTCAGCACAGCCGGGCTTTCTTTGTGAAGCAGGATGTTGGTTTGGAAACTAATTGCACAACAGGCAGCACTATTAGTTATCTCAGTCTCAGAGTAGCATTTCTAATTTTGATTGAGGCTGTGAGAGAAAACGGCAGCCTCGAGCAAGCCAGGATATTAGTTTACAGAGGCTGTTAAAATGATATTGTCAGGATTCCTGGGTCATTGACCCAGCGTTTTCAGTTCATGTTCTGTTTTCGCCACTCCTACCATTTCCTGTTTCATTATGTTCAGCTGTGTATTCGCCTGTGTCCAATTATCGTCATCATCCATTCTGTGTATTTAAGTTCCTAAGTTTTACCACTTCTCTGTCGTGTCATTGTTGATGTTAATGTCGTCTCTCTGCATGTATGTACAGATCAGTCAGCCAGCCATTCAGTCCTTCATTCGTTCATTCAGTCAGTCGTCCAGCCGGCCTTTTCCTACTTCTGTTCTGTTTGTTCACTCCGTCGACAATAAAACATCATTATCCAGCACCGTGAGTCCAGCGTTTGGGTCATCTCTTCCTCGCCTCCACACACGACACTCCTGACAGATATGTCTAATGTTAAAATGTTGATGACATAATAATTTTATCCTAATGGTACTGACATATTCATAGGGCAGGGGCGATTTTAGCCCATTTTGGGGGTGCTTCAGCACCCCCAAAGATTTCTTATTTTTTTTTGACAATATTTGCTGTTTGTGGGACACACTACTAAAAATATAAAAGGCATAAAGTACATAATTGAGATGGAACATTTCAACAACAAAAGTATAGATAACCCCTCCCCCCTCCCAAAATGGTTTGTTCCAGCTCGGCTCTCCCCTACTCTGGCTCTGGTGCCCTTTGTGCCAGAGTGATGGTGTCATGGAACGGACATATTGTTGTTTTTTAAGAAGTGTTACTACCACCTAGTGGTAATTAAGCAGAATGTCTTTTTTGTAGAGGAAGTGGTCTACAGGAAGTAGTGTGCTCTTTAGCTGCTGCAGTGACAACATTTGTAATCTGATGGCAATGTATGCAGTCCTGGTGTTAAAGTCCACAATATTGGCTTCATCCGTAAGTTCCTATACATTTAATGTGTATTAGTAAGTTTTGACACTGTTTTGAGTTAAATCATATGGAGGCAGGTAGATGCTTATATTTTTTGAGCAGATTCTTCATCTGTGGTCATGTATCTTTCACTAGAGCAGTGTTATTCTCCCAATGTAATGGAACATGTCTTCATTGTAGTGATGGGTAGATGAGGCCTCGTGAAGCGTTTCAGCACATTCCCCAAACTGTATCGATACTGTGTCGACACAGTGTTGCTGTTTTGCTCCATACTGACACCTGCTGGACCTTAAATATCATTGCAGGCAACTTACTTGAGACTCACAACAGACACTGATTCAATAACCTAGTTATATTATACTTTTATACTTGTATACACTGTAAGGTATTGTACTTTCCATGGAACCATTTTATATGTTTTACATTGCAAATATTGTAGAAATCTATAAAATATATTGTGAATGACATAAAGTAAAAATTTAAATGAAAGTATTGTGACTATAATATTACCCACTTAAATGTAATTGATTTAGAGTTTATTATAAATTTCTATTCAGAAAAATCAGTTTATCCAATGTTTTTGCATTCAGTCTATTGCGGGTTTTTTTTCACACCATTTCCCCAGCTTTGGAAAACTCACAGGCATAGATGAAGCTGGGGAACACAAAAACTGTCAGGTGGAAAAGGTTCTGATAAGATGTCTTCCTATTCCCCCAGTACGTTAAAGGATCCTCTAATCTTGGAATGTTTCTCTCCGACACTCTCCACAATACTAAGGGGTTGGCAGTCCTTTATAATAAAATTCAGCACTGCCTGGTCCAGAACAGTCTTCCTAGATGCTTGATTTCAAAATAATAAAACACATATTAATTAAAAAAAGTGTTGATAAAGCTGTTCAGTGTCAATATAGGCCGACCTGTGTTCATTCTCAGTATGTTTGTCTCCTCATTTTCATGTTTGGCTCTGTAATGCCTCTGTAACACTGAGGAGGTGCTTTTGTTTGTAAGAAAGCTCCGCAGAACAGATGCGACATTTATCCTGTATAAAATGAAATAAATAATTTACACTGCAAGTCACATTGCTGTTTTTCCTATTCTGATAGATTACACTGAAACAAAGACAGACAAACTATTACCTTATTTGCAGTTAAAAGATCAAAATGATCCCACACAGCAGAAACATTTCCATTTTGTTATGGAAAGATGTGTATTTTTATTTATCTTTGCGAGAGTCAATTTGTGGGGGTTTTTGGTGGCGACTCGTTCCGTTGGCAGATGCGGATGCGGTACCTTTTAAACATAGCTTGGCGCGTTGGTAATGAGCGATACAGCAGCTGTATCGATCACGTGACTTTTTCTTAAAGCGACGCACGCACCGATACAGGCATCGCTAGGTGAGCTTGATACATGCGCCGGTGCGTCAGTGTTGCTGGACCCATCACTACTTCATTGTGTATTTTGTATTCCTTTTCTTTGTACAGTTTTATATTAAAAAAAAAAAAAAAAAGAGCGAGGGGGAGAATTTATTTTCATCATTAAATCCTGCCAAACACAACAAGCGGCCTGTTTCTTGGAGGATGAAGTGCTGGGAATAAAAGAATGTTAAACTAGCTGTATAGCTGAAATTACGTTGCCTGCAACAAACGTTAGTGAGGACAGCATAGATGGTAGCTGAGACGCAGCGGAGCGGAGGTGTGAGTGCCTGGCTTAAAACAGGACATGTTAGCTGCATTTAACCTTCAGTTACTCTTTATATAGTTAGGTAGGAGTCAGGCCATGTTTCTTTTAGCTGAAAAACATTACACCAGGTAACCTGCTGTGTTGAAAACGTGTTTCCCGACTATGTTTGCTACCCTATAATCTGTCCTACTCTGTAGTAAAATCAGCGATATTTGATCGTCCTGTTGCTCCCATTGAAATGTATACAGCCTATTTAAAATCTAAAATTTAACATTGTCCGTAGCCTGCTGTTGTTACCACTGTCCTGTTTGAAATGTAATGAGAGAAACTGGTTATTTTGTCATATGTGAATGTGCCGATATTAAACCCAAGGTACTAACTAGCTAACTGACTGGATGCCCATTAACCTTATAACTCCTGTTGTGTGTGTGTGTGTGTGTGTGTGTGTGCGCGCGCGCGCGTGCGTGCGTGCAGAGAGACAGCCAGGTTCATAATGGAAGTTTTTTCAAAAAAAGGAGCCACATTCAGGTAAAAGTGTAAGAACAAATTATCCATCAATAAAGGATAATGTTGGATCAGTGTTTCAATATTTATATCCTTTATTAGATGTACATGTGGTTTGGTTATTTGCCTTTTGGTTGAAAGTACACTGAGAGAGGACTTTTTTATTAGTAATCTTAATAGTATTTTTTTTTATAAAAATGTAATTGAATACAATCTATTTGTGTATGATTGTTGGTCCAAAGAGGGAGAGAGGAAAGAGGAGAACATGAGGAGAAAGTACAAGGTCAGGAAGAACCAGGTAAGAAAACAGACAGGGAACAGTGACAGGCAAATCAGAAACTGTTAAACTGACAAAGAAAAAAACCCAACTAATTTTACTCATACAATCTGGAAGTTGTGTTCTTCCTGTATTAAAGCTGCTGTACAGAATCTGCAAAACAAACTGGGTTGTCAGCCCTGGCACTGCATTACCATATTGAACTTCAGTCAGAGGAAGTCACGGTTGCCAAAAACGTTTTGAAGCTCAAGAGTGAGGCTGGTGCCATCCCAGATATGTTAACATTGTACAATCTTCTGGATAATCAGATCTTCCCCACACTGAAAACTGTTATTCAGGTTGCCCTAACAAACCCAGTTAGCAGCTGTAGCTGTGAAAGGTCTTTTAGTGTCTTGAGTCAGCTCCATACCTGGCTGAGAAGGACCATGGGTCAAAGCAGACTCCAGCACCTGGCTGTGATGTCAGTTGAGAAAGAGATGCTTGAGAGACTTGACCACCAAAATGTGATAGACAGATTTACCAACCTCAAGGTGAGGCGACAGAAAAGAAAAAATCTGCAGAGCCATAGTAGAACCTGCACTAAAGATCTTTTCATACATTGTACCAGAGGCCAAGGTGTCTCCATTTTTCAAATTTTTTAATAATATTTTGTACATTTCAAGGACTCTTCTATTTTTGGAGTGTATTTTTTATGTATCTGTATTATATTATACAAACACTTTACAAGTGAATCTCTGTCCAAAAAATGCACTCAGTTTACTTTTTACTCACTATGAGCATCATTCATCTCCCCCAGTAATTAAGGTTAGGATATGTATTTTTTTTATTCCAATCCATTCTTCTTTGGCAGTAGTCGACTTTAGCAGCATTTACATAACCTTTATCAGATTTGATGGTTTTGTTACAGACTTTTCAAAAAAGTGTTTTGCTTTTCTTTCACAAATGTGGGGATTAAATTGTGTTAAAATGTACAAAACAGTGATGTCATGCTGTGTGACGAGGACCCAGGCACAGGGAGACTTGATGAATTTAAGAATCTTATGATTTAATAAAGAAATTTGCAGACTTGCACAGAGATGGTAAAAATATGATGACTGATAGCGGAGATGAAGACAACAGACGATGAGGACAGGGAGGAACAGGTTTAAATGCACCAAGGAGACAGTCAGAGGGAACTCGGGACAACTGGAGACATTTAAGGATGCAGGGACTGACAGAGACAGGGGAGAAGTCTCATCGTGACGAGTAAAGTTTACCTTGCCTGGCTGGGCAGCTCTCTGGGTGCTCAGCACCCCCAAAGCTATCCTAGAATCGCCCCTGATAAAATTGCCTGTGTGACATCTGGGACACAGCTTTGACTAAGAACTCTCTTTTTGTTCTTACTTTATGGCTTTAAAAAAAATATCGAGATATATATCTTATATTGCCATCCAGCTAAAAAATATCGAGATATGAATTTTGGGTCATACCGCCCAGCTCTAGGCTGAAGTAAACTAAAGTCTAAAATACTTAGTCATTTGTTTAATAGTAATTTAACATTATACAGGGAGTGCAGAATTATTAGGCAAATGAGTATTTTGTCCACATCATCCTCTTCATGCATGTTGTCTTACTCCAAGCTGTATAGGCTTGAAAGCCTACTACCAATTAAGCATATTAGGTGATGTGCATCTCTGTAATGAGAAGGGGTGTGGTCTAATGACATCAACACCCTATATCAGGTGTGCATAATTATTAGGCAACTTCCTTTCCTTTGGCAAAATGGGTCAAAAGAAGGACTTGACAGGCTCAGAAAAGTCAAAAATAGTCAGATATCTTGCAGAGGGATGCAGCAGTCTTAAAATTGCAAAGCTTCTGAAGCGTGATCATCGAACAATCAAGCGTTTCATTCAAAATAGTCAACAGGGTCGCAAGAAGCGTGTGGAAAAACCAAGGCGCAAAATAACTGCCCATGAACTGAGAAAAGTCAAGCGTGCAGCTGCCAAGATGCCACTTGCCACCAGTTTGGCCATATTTCAGAGCTGCAACATCACTGGAGTGCCCAAAAGCACAAGGTGTGCAATACTCAGAGACATGGCCAAGGTAAGAAAGGCTGAAAGACGACCACCACTGAACAAGACACACAAGCTGAAACGTCAAGACTGGGCCAAGAAATATCTCAAGACTGATTTTTCTAAGGTTTTATGGACTGATGAAATGAGAGTGAGTCTTGATGGGCCAGATGGATGGGCCCGTGGCTGGATTGGTAAAGGGCAGAGAGCTCCAGTCCCACTCAGACGCCAGCAAGGTGGAGGTGGAGTACTGGTTTGGGCTGGTATCATCAAAGATGAGCTTGTGGGGCCTTTTCGGGTTGAGGATGGAGTCAAGCTCAACTCCCAGTCCTACTGCCAGTTTCTGGAAGACACCTTCTTCAAGCAGTGGTACAGGAAGAAGTCTGCATCCTTCAAGAAAAACATGATTTTCATGCAGGACAATGCTCCATCACACGCGTCCAAGTACTCCACAGCGTGGCTGGCAAGAAAGGGTATAAAAGAAGAAAAACTAATGACATGGCCTCCTTGTTCACCTGATCTGAACCCCATTGAGAACCTGTGGTCCATCATCAAATGTGAGATTTACAAGGAGGGAAAACAGTACACCTCTCTGAACAGTGTCTGGGAGGCTGTGGTTGCTGCTGCACGCAACGTGTTGATGGTGAACAGATCAAAACACTGACAGAATCCATGGATGGCAGGCTTTTGAGTGTCCTTGCAAAGAAAGGTGGCTATATTGGTCGCTGATTTGTTTTTGTTTTGTTTTTGAATGTCAGAAATGTATATTTGTGAATGTGGAGATGTTATATTGGTTTCACTGGTAAAAATAAATAATTGAAATGGGTATATATTTGTTTTTGTTAAGTTGCCTAATAATTATGCACAGTAATAGTCACCTGCACACACAGATATCCCCTAAAATAGCTAAAACTAAAAACAAACTACAAACTACTTCCAAAAACATTCAGCTTTGATATTAATGAGTTTTTTGGGTTCATTGAGAACATGGTTGTTGTTCAATAATGAAATTATTCCTCAAAAATACAACTTGCCTAATAATTCTGCACTCCCTGTATAATTCACATATAAAACCATGAGTTGTAATTTTAAATGGTTTAAAAGCATGTAGAATAGCATATGTAGGCGAGTATATTTCTCCTTTTTTTTATCAAGAAGCAAAGACAAAAAGGGGGGGAAAAAAGAAACAGGGCAGGGTTCAGTGGTTGAATCATCCGTCCCCACCAATGCCAAAACCAAATCTACACCCTTGAGCAGGTATGAAATCACCACTGACCAATCAGAACAGCAGAAAATAATGCACCATTCCTGGAACATCCCACAAACCTTGGGGTGCGAACAGGAGCGTCCAAAGTTTTCTTTTTTTCCTTTTTAAAGGATTTTTATCTGATCCTAAAAGAAGCATAAGAAAAGAAAAAAAGGCACCTATGCTGTATCAGTGTAAACCTGTTTAATCTATTTAATCTTTACTCTCAAACCTTCAAACAGCACCAAGTCTTCAGCTGAGAGGATAAACACTTAAATTTTGGCAGCTGGTTATATTTAGAGTTTCTGTGTTGCCGCACAGCAAGAAGGTCCTGAGTTCAATTCCACCATCAGGCTGGGGTCTTTCTGTGTGGAGTTTGCATGTTCTCCCCGTGTTTGCGTGGGTTCCCTCCGGGTACTCCGGCTTCCTCCCACCGTCCAAAGACATGCAGTTTGAGGGGATAGGTTAATTGGATAATCCAAATTACCACTAGGTGTAAATGTGCGAGTGAATGTGAGCGTGAATGGTTGTCTGTCCCTGTGTGTTGGCCCTGCGACAGACTGGCGACCTGTCCAGGGTGTACCCCGCCTCTCGCCCTATGACAGCTGGGATAGGCTCCAGCGCCCCCCGCGACCCTGAAAAGGATAAGCGGAAGTGAATGGATGGATGGATGGATGTTCAAAATCGTCTGGAAGCGCCTCTAAGTATTTAATTCACATCATGTTTAAAGTTTGATGAAGTTTCTCTGCTGGGGAAATAAAGTTTAAACTGGAGCGCTGAATGAGCCACAGACTGCGCGCGCATCAAAGGAAAGTTCATAGATTCGTTTGGTGATTTAGAAAATGTATTTATATTTTTATACGTGATTCTAATCTGCTGCTAAATCTCTTTGACACTGCAGGAAACAAACACGCTCGCTCTGCTCCATCTTTGTGTTTTATCATTTCATCATTTTTTGAGTGTGCGCTTCTTACTTTGATCTCAGAGGGAAACTCTCACCTGCAGACACTGACACGAAGACAAATAGGAAAGTCGAGCAGAGCGCCGCAGTCCCAGCAGACATGTTGGTGTTACCGTGCAGTTTTAATCCAATTATCATGTAAAGTGTTAATCCGACTCTCAGTCTGACTGTGCTGGTATTCGCAGTGAATAACAGAGCCCGACTTTCAAATCTGACTGAATGTGATTAAAGTTGAAATAAAGCTGAAAGTCCCTGACTGTGAGCACAGATCCTTGTGCTGAGTGATTCCAGCACGCCTGGCCTGTCTCTCTGTTATCTGGAGTTATCCTAAAAGTGGGATAGGCGTCACACGAAGCTGGTTATTAACTCTGACCAATTAGAGCACGAATAAGTGCACTGACATGAGAGCGGCTCATTTTACAAAGGAGAACAAAACAGAGTGAAATCATCATAGCTGCTGTAGACAAAGCAGCGGGATTACAGGTCAATCAGCATTAAGCGGTTCATCATTCAAAGCGCCTTTATTAAAAGTGGTGTAAAAGATTTTGAAAGTGCTGCTAATTAGGTTTATGTGAGACCTGGAAAGAAGGCACACAAATACTGACTAAGTTTACAGACTTATCAATAAAAGTAAAACAAAGCAGAGTCTGATATTCAAGAATGGAGTTTTTATGTATGTATGTATTTATTTATTTATTTATTTAGTTTAATATTTAATACAAACCGGATTCCAAAAAAGTTGGGACACTAAACAAATTGTGAATAAAAACTGAATGCAATGATGTGGAGATGGCAAATGTCAATATTTTATTCAGAATAGAACATAAATCACGGAACAAAAGTTGAAACTGAGAAAATTTATCATCTGAAGGGAAAAATATGGTGATTCAAAATGTCATGGTGTCAACAAATCCCCAAAAAGTTGGGACAAGGCCATTTTCACCACTGTGTGGCATCTCCCCTTCTTCTTACAACACTCAACAGACGTCTGGGACCGAGGAGACCAGTTTCTCAAGTTTAGCAATAGGAATGCTCTCCCATTCGTGTCTAATACAGGCCTCTAACTGTTCAATCGTCTTGGGCCTTCTTTGTCGCACCTTCCTCTCTATGATGCGCCAAATGTTCTCTATAGGTGAAAGATCTGGACTGCAGACTGGCCATTTCAGTACCCGGATCCTTCTCCTACGCAGCCATGATGTTGTGATTGATGCAGAATGTGGTCTGGCATTATCTTGTTGAAAAATGCAGGGTCTTCCCTGAAAGAGATGATGTCTGGATGGGAGCATATGCTGTTCTAGAACCTGAATATATTTTTCTGCATTGATGGTGCCTTTCCAGACATGCAAGCTGCCCATGCCACACGCACTCATGCAACCCCATACCATCAGAGACGCAGGCTTCTGAACTGAGCGTTGATAACAACTTGGGTTGTCCTTGTCCTCTTTGGTCCGGATGACATGGCGTCCCACATTTCCAAAAAGAACTTCAAATCGTCACTCGTCTGACCACAGAACAGTCTTCCATTTTGCCACACTCCATTTTACATGATCCCTGGCCCAGTGAAAACGCCTGAGCTTGTGGATCTTGCTTAGAAATGGCTTCTTCTTTGCACTGTAGAGTTTCAGCTGGCAACGGCGGATGGCACGGTGGATTGTGTTCACTGACAATGGTTTCTGGAAGTATTCCTGAGCCCATTCTGTGATTTCCTTTACAGTAGCATTCCTGTTTGTGGTGCAGTGTGGTTTAAGGGCCCGGAGATCACGGGCGTCCAGTATGGGTTTACGCCCTTGACCCTTACGCACAGAGATTGTCTTTTTATACCCAATCATGTTGCCAATTAACCTAATTAGTGTTAATTGGTCTTCCAGCTCTTCGTTATGCTCACATTTACTTTTTCCAGCCTCTTATTGCTACTTGTCCCAACTTTTTTGGGATTTGTTGACACTGTGAAATTTTGAATCAACATATTTTTCCTTTGAAATGATACATTTTCTCGGAATAAACTTTTGATCTGTCACCTACGTTCTATTACAAATAAAATATTGACATTTGCCATCTCCACATCATTGCATTCAGTTTTTATTCACAATTTGTTTAGTGTCCCAACTTTTTTGGAATCCGGTTTGTAGACAGTAAAGCAGTGATGAACGGTTAGTCTTGAAGCCTCTGTTTCTATTTGTTCGCATATAGTAGAATCGTTGCTTTGTGGTCTCGGCTTTGTCCCTAAAAACTAAAAGGGGGGCGAGGGTAAGGATGCCATTGTACCAATATCAGCCTTTGTCTTTTGTTCTGTCTGCTGAAGCTGGCGTTGCACCAACACAAGGCTGTGTCTTCTAGCTAAAAAGCCAGAGGATATGGTAGGCATTTAGTCTGCGACCTCCAAGATTTTTAATTAAACATTTTAGTTATTTTTTTTAAATACAGGTTTAAATATGCCTTTGTCATGTACACAATGATCTTGACCACCAAAATCAGTATTTTAAAATTCTTTTCCTGCTTATTTAACCATAATCAGTACAGTGTAGTCACTCTGGTGTTCTTAAGAGTTCAGTTTAGTGCACATCACCCTTTACTTACACACTGTAAATACACATCTTCTATTCACCACCCAGTGTTTAAATTGGTTAATAATTGTAAGCCCAACTCTTCCAGGTTGTTATGAATGACCCAGATTTTTTTTTTAAATTTTGTGATTCAAACGTGAATGACGTGGAAAACATTTAAGACATGACTTACACAGTGATTTCCTTAATACTTTATACAGGTCACATATTTCAGGAATGTTTCTTAATGTAAAATTGTACAGATACGATACAAAATTTTGAAAACGGCTACCTCAGAACCTTCTGAGCTGTGCCTCTCCTGTACTGTTAGATGGATCTAAGCACAGGTCTTTATAAATTGTTCCACAGTAACCAAACAAATAAATGTGCTCTTGCCATTAATAAGCAATCGAATTGTGACTTCAAAAAGTAGCACAAACGGATACAACAAAAAGTTACTCAACAATGACTGATATTCAAGCCGAGTATAAATGAAATAAACTTTGTGCCTCTACAAATTAAGAAATTTATTTCAAGAAAACCTGTATTTTCCAGGCAACCATATGCCGCATGGCTGAGAGCAGCCGGCCTGGGTTTGAGTCCGAGCCACAACCCTTTGCAGTCGTACCCTCGCCTTTCCTGTCAGTCTTCTCTATAACTATTTAATAAAGCCAGAAAAAGGCCAAAAAATATATTAAAAAAATAAGACCTGTAAATTCAACACATGTGCATTTAAATTTTGGACCATTTCAGAATAGTCCAACGAGGACCAAGGGGTTTGATGTTATAAGTTTTGTGTTGTAAGTAGGTTTTAGCTTTAAATATTTCCAGCTGATAAGGAGACGTATTGCATTTCAAATGCTTTAAACGTTTACTTTGTCTGTAGTGATATTGTTGCACTACTGAACATTGGTTTTAACTCAAGTTCAAAATGTTTAGATGAAAATTAAACTTTGAGCTTTATTTATTTCGCTGTAATAACCCCAGAATGCCATTTGTTTAATATATTATTCTTATATATATTTAATTTCTGAAATAATATACCCACTGTGCAAAAACTTCTGATTTTTTTTCTTTAACTGAAGGCATCTAATACACTGTGTCTTCGTTTAACAGCGCGTACAAAACTGTGTTTTGTACGCGCTGTTAAACGAAGACACAGATGGGCAGTAAAGGTTCTGTTTTTAGCATATTTCTCCTGTTTTGGCTTCCTGTTAAATCCAGAATTGAATTCAAAATCCTGCTCCTCACATACAAGGTCTTAAATAATCAGGCTCCATCTTATCTTAATGACCTTGTAGTACCATATCATCCTATTAGAGCACTTCGCTCTCACACTGCAGGCCTACTTGTTGTTCCTAGAGTATTTAAAAGTAGAATGGGAGGGAGAGCCTTCAGTTTTCAGGCCCCTCTTCTGTGGAACCAGCTTCCAGTTTGGATTCGGGAGACAGACACTATCTCTACTTTCAAGATTAAGCTTAAAACTTTCCTTTTTGCTAAAGCATATAGTTAGGGCTGGACCAGGTGACCCTGAATCCTCCCTTAGTTATGCTGCGATAGACGTAGGCTGCCGGGGATTCCCATGATGCATTGAGTTTTTCCCTTCCAGTCACCTTTCTCACTCACTATGTGCTAATAGACCTCTCTGCATCGAATCATATCTGTTATTAATCTCTGTCTCTCTTCCACAGCATGTCTTTCATCCTGTTTTCCTTCTTTCACCCCAACCGGTCGCAGCAGATGGCCGCCCCTCCCTGAGCCTGGTTCTGCCGGAGGTTTCTTCCTGTTAAAAGGGAGTTTTTCCTTCCCACTGTCGCCAAAGTGCTTGCTCATAGGGGGTCATATGATTGTTGGGCTTTTCTCTGTATCTACTGTACAATATAAAGCACCTTGAGGCGACTGCTGTTGTGATTGGTGCTATATAAAAACAATTGAATTGAATTCTGTTGTTACTTTGTCTCATGTGTATTTTTCTAAATAGAGCTGCATCAGTTTCATTTTGGTAAAACAATCTTTGTGTGGAGTTTTTAGCTGAGGTAAACGCACCAATATCAGGACACTGTTAGGGTTATATTGTGGATTGTCATTTATGCTTAGAAATGTATAACCAGATATTCTTAGAGGTGTATAATTGATTGTGTAGTGATAGGATGTGTGATCCTTAGTAGTCTGCAAAGACTGTGCACATTCCAGAGTGCTGTGGCATACACACACACATCCTAGGGTCATGAGAGAGTTCATACCTTATTTTATTGTTTTATGGTATTATTTTATTGTGAATTTCTGCATGCTCGGTGCTTGCTCAGAAGTTTAGGGGGTTTTTTCACTGTAAAAAGAAGTTTTCTTCCCACGCAGTGAACAGCGGATGCTGTTGTTTTTGTCACTTTTTATGGAATCAAACTCAAAGTAAGGTCAGTACTTCCAAGCTTTAAACGCTGCACGCTCATACTCTCTCCTGCACTCCATATTATCCATTGTTGATCTGCACACGTCTGTTGCTGTCACAGCCGCGCCTATGTCACTGTCATGAGACACTCTCACAAACAAAATCACAGTTTAGTAACGCGGGGTGCTTAAAGGAAAGTAACAGTAATCTTGTTACTTTGTTGCAATAGTAATCCCTTAGTTTACTCATTACTTGAAAAAAGTAATCAGATTACAGTAACACATTACAGTTACACATTACTTATAACGCATTACTGCCCATCTCTGCTGATGACTGACTGGAACACTATGATTCACATTTTACATTAACACCATCCTCACACATAGTTTATATATGGCCACTAGAGGGAGATGTTGGACTTTAAACACTAACATGGATACAAACAGATCATCAGTGGTGCTTCCTCAGTGTGATGACTCCTCCCACTCTGCTTGTTTCTTCTTTCCCCCTTTCTTATTTCCTGTTGTGCATATCATTGTTTTCCCTACTGAGCTCTTCCATGTTTTAAGCCTCCTCGTCTCCTCCATCCTCCTGCCCATGACTGGATTGCCTGATAACTGATAATGTTTTGATATCAATTAAATATGACTTTTGACACAGCTTCATCATAATTAGTTTTGTTAAATCACAACTAGAGCTTTATTTTAAGTTTTCAGATGTAAAAGTGCTCATGACATGTTTTATATTTAGGGACACTTTGAATTAAATTCACAACACAGATCAGTGTGACACATGTCACAGCTTTTTAACCACCCCACAAACACAGAAGGGCAGAAACAAACAGGAAGTGTTGTTTACAGAGTCCTCCTCCCTCTATGGTTCAGAGGTTCCAGCTGTGGTCACCCCTCTGTTAAAAACTGCAGGTAAAAACGCTGCAAACGCTACACCTCTACATCGTGCATCATAGGTGCTCTGGTAAGCCCTGACATGGTATTTTGAGTTGATTATTTTTGTTGTAAAAATTTGTCTTTGGTATGTTTCCTGTTTTATTTTGGAGTTTTACTTCTGTAAGACAGAAGAAGTCACTTTGATGATGACGAAACGTTTCTCCAGCTAAAAACGCTGTGTCCAGAGTTACACTGGATCATCTCTGCAGCAGGAGGACACATGAGCACCTGATGTGACAAACATCTTTCTTCTTACTCCTTCCTTTAAAATCAGAGCCTCTGAACTGAAACCGTGTTTTTCGTGGTTCTCCTGTGAAGTATCTAAGCTTTTCTTGTCACAGACCCACATCACCAACATCCACCATCACATAATGAACCAGAGGAGTGTGAAAGCAGGCTGATTCTCCAAGCACCGAGCTCCTCCGAGTCCTTCACTTATTATCTCCAACTTCACCACATACAAACTGACAGATTAGTGTGCACTGGGTTAAACTGTCTGGTTTTGGCACTGACATGAAAAAACATCAGAAATGCATCAGGTTCAACATAATTAGAAGTTAAATACGTAACTTTGTTTATTCTCAGTGGGCTGGATTCTGAGAATACGCTTCCCTTTTACAACTTTATTGGTATCTACATGCATGAACGCAAGACAGCGATGATAAGAAAAGGGAGATGTGAGTGGTCCACGTGTAAAACGAGGCAGTCCAAATTTTAAAGCAGCCTGGTTTTCACTTTAATGTCTGGCTGATGAAGCATGAACCATGTGTGAGACGTGTATTTACAGCTAAATTAGAGTAAAGTGTTTCTGTGTGACTATCTGGGTGAAACTGAGAGAGTGCCAGTGGGTTTGTGGGGTGATGCGACCGGAAATCTGCTGCATGAAACTGATGAAAAATCCACTTTCTTTATGAGACAGAAAAAGAGAAAGAAGGAAGGCGGTATTTGTGGCTCTGGGAGACAAAGTGAGGGAGATCAACCTGCGGATTTGCCTTCCTGCTCATCTTTAAACTAAGAAATAACAGAAAGGAAAGTTTGTGGTGCGATGGTGATGCATATTTATATGTCCTAAAGCTCTGGTCGAAGCATTCGTGGGAAATTCAAAAGAAGCTGTGAAAACCTCCACGTCTGAAGACTTTGAAGAAACACCCACCAGCGTGTGAATACTGTGCTCATTCCTTTCCGATGAACAGCCCGCTGAGCCTGCTGTTCACGTGTTTTTTTCTCATTCTGCTTCCTGTACATTAAGACCGAGTCTGACAACAGGAAGTTGCAGCGACCTGAACCAAACCTCAAACAGCGAGGTGTTTGAGTTTTCAGTGCCACGAAGATCGACTCAGACGCTCGCCTGGAGTCTCTGAGGCTGCTGAAAGACGGGGAAAAAGCCACCTCAGAGTTTGAGGTTGTTTCTGTTCCACCTTTAGGAAGAACTGAGCCGGTTTTCAGACGAGGGATTTCGATTCATGAGTCTAAGTCTTCGTTCCTCGTTTGGTAAGAATGAAAAGTCTTTTACAGGCAAACTTGTAGAAATCCTTCTGCAATTAAAAACGGGCGATTTAAGACAAAAATGATGGGGAGTTGGAACCAAACTGGGCCTATAGACTGTAAATGATGTTAGTGTATTTAATATCACTGCTGAGAATAAGTGTGAACTTTGAGTACAAAAAAATAGAAATTAAAGATATCACCACCACATTTACCTTTAAATCTCTTTATTTAGAAGCAAAACAAATGAATTATTTGTGTGCTATTCTCAGTCTCGTGTTTTCCTCTTATGGACCGAAACCACACAATCTTTGGCTTTTTCTTCATTTCATATTTCTCTGTTCCCTTTAACTGAGCTCCTTTTTAGTGTCATTTCTTACCTTTCTCAGATTTGATTTTCACCTTTTGTTGCTCTCACACAATTTTCTCGATTTGAGGATTAAAAATGTTTCCTGCTCTTGTTATCTTTCTTCCTGTTATTTAATAGGAAATCGTCTCAAAGTGCGGCAGCACAACAGAGCATCTTTATAAATGTCAGACTCAGGAAACCATCTGAGTTTTTTTTCCATTTCCTGTTCAGTTTCCTGTTTGCAGCACATCACTTCTCTTTTAGCTTCATCTCTGCAGCCAAAGCTGATCAACAGGAGGCTCTGAGACTCAGTGAATATGAGAAAATGACTCACTGCCTGTGTAACATGCTCAAACCTCTGATTCATTCAGAGAAGGGGGGTCGGCTGCTCTTTTGGCTGCTCCTTCTTTTTGTCATAGCAGTTTCAGCCCATTCGACAAGCTGAAATAAGAAGCTTTGCAGACAGTCAGGCATGCGTGTGACACTTAGCAGTGATATTTCTGGGACTTTGGGGCTCGTGTAAAAGCAGAGGATCTGCTGCTTTCTTTTATTCGGCTCCCTGAGTTTCAGTGCTGATGCAGTCTGTTGGTCTTCGGCGGCTTCTTAAAAAGCTGCCCGTTGATCAGGATGCTGAAAATTTGAAACAGCCTGTTTACACATGAAAACTAACAAAAGTTTAAACTACCAGATCAGATTTTAAAGATCCTTGAAATATCTAGTTCTGAAGCGTTGTTGAAGTTTGTAGGGATTCTCTGGGCAGTAAATATTAAACCCATTATCAGGCTTCATAATCGGTGCCCCTGACTTCCTGACTTATTTTCATGAACTGAACACCATCTGACTTCCTCACAGATCACCCTGAGTATGTCTGAAAAGAGTCAGCAAAGGTAGGTTTGCTGACTGTTAGAGGTAGAACGTAGCTTATTTACTCATCTGTACTCCAAAACATTAATTTTAAAGCTTTTCGTACTTCTTATTTTGCAGATTTTCAAATAAAAATCCAAATAAAGCAGTGTAGAGGTCAGTAACTTACGCCAAGCATAAATGATGTTTGTTTTCTTTTACGGTGTTTTCTGGTGTGATGCTATGATACTGATAACACATTGTTTAAATAAAATACTCTGTCCTAATCTTATTATCAAAATCCAGTCACATGACCTCATCTCTCGTTAGCCTTAAAGTAGTTGGCCCATGGATACATGCTAATGTGAAGAAAATGAGATAAAAACATTGTGTGATTGCATGTTTATTACATATTACCGGACACGGGAGATAATTCAGGCTTTTTCTTCTTAAAATCAGCCATTGAAAAAAATGCAAACCTTGCGGTTTTCTCCGGACTTCCTCCATCGCTGCACACTCAAACACAGACGGAAGGACCGAGTCTAACGTGTCTGACTGATCATCAGGTAAAAGGCAAATATCAAAAACAAAGTTTCTCTCAGTGAGAGTGTGAGCTTAAAGATGTGGCTGTAGAGTCTTTCCTGTCTTCTGCTCTTACTCACCCACACTTTAGTGTCGAGATCTTTGCGTTAGACATGAGTTGGTGGAACAGATTAGGCTGTCGTTTGCTCTTTCCCCCACTCTCTCACACCCTCTGTGGGCAATCTGTCTCATTTTAAAAGTAAACTCTCGTCTTCCACTCTTGTCCTGTCCTTCTTACATCTTTCTAGATCTCCCACATTGATGAGTTTTCCCTCTCTGGGATGGTAACTGTGCATTAGGTAGCAGACGAACTGTAAAAAGTTGCTCAAAAACGGTACTGCTTTACTTACATCTGCACCATAAAAAAGTCACAGACGGCTGCTGAAAACATTACACTGCAGAGAAACCCCAGAAACACCAGCAGTGTGATCAAATGTTCTGAATGCAAAGAGAGCTTAAGATTTATGGGTTCAAACCCTACAGCTGAGACCAATGTGAGGAAGCTTTCCACACATCCAACATACTCTGAATGTTCACTGTGGAGAGGAACTATTCTTCTTTTTTTCAATTTTATTTATATAGCACCAAATCACAACAGCAGTCGCCTCAAGGCACTTTATATATATTCTCCACTCTAATGTCTGATTTCATATGTTTCAGCTCTGACTTCACTAAAGATGATAAAGAGCTTGATATTGGATGACTGGATGACATTAATGACAATATTATCCCTTTACAAAAATTATAGGGGTGAATCTGGTGGTCTTGTGCAATTACATTTTGTAATGCTTTTAAACAGCAGCAACAACAAACCGGAAATCACTGATACCACTGAGCAGTTGACCCAGTTTCAAAGCTATGTTTGCTGTAGCTCTCATACAGCCATAAGATCTCCGACTAAATAAAGGTCACTTTTAAACCACAACATGATGTCTTTATTACATCATTTTAAGACAAATAAACAATTCTGAAGTCGTGTATACATAATAATTACATAACATTAATAAACATTTTTATGTATTTTTATTTATGAATTATTTTCATTCTTTTCAGTAGATTACATCAATATTTGATAGTTCCTGTGGTCAGACGACGATGCAGTGTTCACATGTTAAAGGACTTTTATTCCATTTTGTGGCACATGGTGAGCTTCTCTTTATTGGACTGGAGGTTATAATGTCTAACAATTTTACCATGATGATAAATGGTATGGTGATTTGTTCAACAGTATATTACTGTACTGTATGTATGTTATGGCTCAAGTTACAGTTGTACAAATACATATTCATTAAAATGACATTCAAATAACGTCAAAGTGCTTTTCAGCATCTACTGAGCTTTCGCTTTTGAACCTCATTTGACCCTTTTCATTGTATCTTTGACACCTCTTATTAATATTCCATTTTGGCAACGGTACAGTGAATTGTATAATGATGATTTAAAGATGAATCAAGCAGTTCTTTTTAAGCAAGGTGAGGTTAATGTTTAGCATGAGATCTGTTTGACTGGATTAGGAAACTCAGCGCTATTTGTTGGTGGTTTTAAATTAACAGCAGGGTCTGCAGGTAATCCAAACCTGTCATCTTTAGCGAAGCCTTCTTTGAGTATTTTTAGTCAGATGGCAAAAAAAGATGGTGTCATCAGCATAAAAATGCACACTGAAGACCTGAAAAATGAACGTAAGAATTGGACTGAGCTGCAGAAGGGGACTGAAAGTGAATAAAAACTTGAATATTTCAAGTATCAGTTGATTTAGCATACAAGTTTTTCGAAGCACTAGAGGTTCTTTTCCACTGATGACATCAGAGGGCTGCCTCGGCCTCAAGAGGTGTGGTAACTCCCCACGGCATGCTGGGTAAATAGTGTGCCAGCCACTCCCCCCAGCTGCTCCTTGGCTCTTCTTCTGTCTCCGCCCCTCCTCTTTTCACTTCCCACCCTCCCACCACCCAGTCCAGCTCTTCTTTACCGCCCCCCACATCCTGTCTCTCCTCCCTCAGAATCACACTGTAGCGCTTTTTGGACACTCCTTCTCCACCTCTGCTCCTCTCTCTTTCTATCCCCTGATCTCCTTTTTGACCACCATCTTTTTCAGACACTCTGCACTCCTCCACCACATCCCTCCATCCCTCTATCTCCTCCTCTTTGCTTAACAGACGGTACAAAGTCTTCTTATATACTGCTCGCTCCTCCTTCCCACTTCTTTCTCCTTCTTCCTCCCTTGTTGCTCCTCCACCTGCGGGTTTTAGAATGACAAGCTGCCTTTGTTTCCCGTCTCCTTCCCCTCGCTCACCTACATCTTCCCTTTGCATACCTTCTCCCACCTCTCTGTGGACCAACAGAACAGAGCGATAAAGCGCCATTACTCCTTCGCCTCCCACTTCCTTCCCTTCCACCCTGTCGTACGTTAACAGCATCAATCCTTCACTTCCTCCTCTTCTCCTCGCTAACCGCAAACATAGCGGCTTATACACTCTCCTGTACCAGTTGACCATATTAGCTAAAGTTACCAATATACATACAGCTGATGCCACGCAGAGCAGCAGGCAGCCCGCGAACAGCCACATGCAGAACACCCCTGCAGGCCTGGAAGAAATAAGTTTTTCATGTTCCTGTTTTTCATCAGGGCTGGATTTAGTGGTGGTGAGTGCCTGATAAGCTGTGGTAGCCTCAGTGGTGGTGGTTGTGACTATGTTCATTGTTGTTGTTGGTAGTGTTGTAGTTAAAGCAATAGCTGTGGTTGTTTCAACAGGTATTGTTTGCGTTTTAGTCAAATGTCTGGCAGTAGAAGTAGTAGAATATGTGGTCAAGTCATGAAGCCAAACTGATGTTTCTGTTGTTATTGCTTTGTGTGAATACTCTGACCGTTCAATAAGCCTGGTGATGACTTCATACCAGGACCTTTTGATTGTTGTGTGCATTGTGTATAAATCTACAAATGTTGTGGAATCGAGAGGAGAAGAAGTAGAAGGATCTGGGACAGGAGGAGAAGTTGATGGATAAAAAGAGTACTGAGTAGTTGGCTGGTAGAAATCTCCATGTGGACCAGATTCTAAACACAGATCGGATTCTTCCAGATTTGTTACAGGTGTACCTTTGTGCTGCCGGGGAGCGTCACACACCTAAAAAGACAGCAAACATTTAAAAACACTTCAGGTATAGTTTTAATATATATAATCTCCACCATCACTGATGACCCGACCACACTCAAACATTTTTTTTTTATATAGAAATGTCCAAACACAAAAACTCTAAGGCCAAAATGTGAGCAGAAGGCTTGATTTGAAAGGTAAGTTTCAGAAACTACAGTGACTTGCAAAAGTATTCGGCCCCCTTGAACTTTTCCACATTTTGTCACATTACAGCCACAAACATGAATCAGTTTTATTGGAATTCCAGGTGAAAGACCAATACAAAGTGGTGTACACGTGAGAAGTGGAACGAAAATCATACATGATTCCAAACATTTTTTACAAATAAATAACTGCAAAGTGGGGTGTGCGTAATTATTCAGCCCCCTGAGTCAATACTTTGTAGAACCACCTTTTGCTGCAATTACAGCTGCCAGTCTTTTAGGTTATGTCTCTACCAGCTTTGCACATCTACAGACTGAAATCCTTGCCCATTCTTCTTTGCAAAACAGCTCCACAACTGCCCTGTGACGGCCTCAGAGGTTGTCTAAGAGAATATTGGGAGCAACAACATGATGAAGTCCAAAGAACACACCAGACAGGTCAGGGATAAAGTTACTGAGAAATTTAAAGCAGGCTTAGGCTACAAAAAGATTTCCCAAGCCTTGAACATCCCACGGAGCACTGTTCAAGCGATCATCCAGAAATGGAAGGAGTATGGCACAACTGTAAACCTACCAAGACAAGGCCGTCCACCTAAACTCACAGGCCGAACAAGGAGAGCGCTGATCAGAAATGCAGCCAAGAGGCCCATGGTGACTCTGGACGAGCTGCAGAGATCTACAGCTCAGGTGGGGGAATCTGTCCATAGGACAACTATTAGTCATGCACTGTACAAAGTTGGCCTTCATGGAAGAGTGGGAGAAGAAAGCCATTGTTAACAGAAAACCATAAGAAGTCCCGTTTGCAGTTTGGCACAAGCCATGTGGGGGACACAGCAAACATGTGGAAGAAGGTGCTCTGGTCAGATGAGACCAAAATGGAACTTTTTGGCCAAAATGCAAAAGCTATGTGTGGCAGAAAACTAACACTGCACATCACTCTGAACACACCATCCCCACTGTCAAATATGGTGGTGGCAGCATCATGCTCTGGGGGTGCTTCTCTTCAGCAGGGACAAGGAAGCCGGTCAGAGTAGATGGGAAGATGGATGGAGCCAAATACAGGGCAATCTTGGAAGAAAACCTCTTGGAGTCTGCAAAAGACTTGAGACTGGGGCGGAGGTTCGCCTTCCAGCAGGACAACGACCCTAAACATAAAGCCAGGGCAACAATGGAATGGTTTAAAACAAAACATATCCATGTGTTAGAATGGCCCAGTCAAAGTCCAGATCTAAATCCAATCGAGAATCTGTGGCAAGATCTGAAAACTGCTGTTCACAAACGCTGTCCATCTAATCTGACTGAGCTGGAGCTGTTTTGCAAAGAAGAATGGGCAAGAATTTCAGTCTGTAGATGTGCAAAGCTGGTAGAGACATACCCTAAAAGACTGGCAGCTGTAACTGCAGCAAAAGGTGGTTCTACAAAGTGATGACCAGGGGGCTGAATAATTACGCACACCCCACTTTGCAGTTATTTATTTGTAAAAAATGTTTGGAATCATGTATGATTTTCGTTCCACTTCTCACATGTACACCACTTTGTATTGGTCTTTCACCTGGAATTCCAATAACATTGATTCATGTTTGTGGCTGTAATGTGACAAAATGTGGGAAAGTTCAAGGGGGCCGAATACTTTTGCAAGCCACTGTATGTTTAGTAACTTCTATAACCTAAACCCTAAGTGGTTTACCAGTGACTTGTTGGATGTTAAAAAGTTAATAGAAGCTGTGCAGAACCAAAAATGCCCACAGTCTTTGTGTTCTTTTAGATGTGTCTCTATTTGTTTAATTTTTCTGTTTGTAGTACATACCACGCTTTCTACATCACTCTTGATTTCGGGACCATCCCGCACATAGACGTTGAGTTCATAGTCATCAAGGTACCTGCGCAAATAACCAAGGGAGCAGGTGCATGCCCAGGGATTGGCTGAGAGGTAGAGATAAGGTACCTCCTCCTTTCGGCTGAACCATTCATCGGGCATCACGCTGATCTGTAATGGAACAGAAACTTTAACAATTTTAGAAACAAATAACTGCTGTGCCATGAGTGGCTGCAGCTGAGAGAAGGTTTAAACTTGTATTCACATACTCCTTGGTGTGTATTTCCCACCTTGTTTTTCTCCAGGTAGAGAGTTTCTATGGCTGGGAGGGGGTGAAGCATACTTTGAGGAAGCACCTTGATGTGATTGGATGACAGCTCCAGGATCTAGAGGGAAACAAAAAAATGTGACATTGAACCTACTGAAATACAAAAAAAAACAACAACAACAAAAAAACCCCGGCTGATTGATGCACCTGAACCACAAAAATCTACTTGCTCAATTTTCTTCTGTTTATTAATTTACATGAATGCACTTTCTACTGGTCTAAATACGCATAAAGTTTATTTAAAAGAAAATAATCCACTCGTGGACAGTCACACCAGAGATCAATTTTACACTTTGTACACCTCTTATATCACATTTTGCCTTCAGAGTTGCTTTAATTCTTCATGGCACAGATTCAACAAGGTTCTGGAAACATTCCTCAGAGATTTTGGTCCAATTAAAAAGAGAGCATCAAACAGTTGCTGCAGATTTCTCAGCTGTATATCCATGAGGTGACTCTACAGTTCCACCACATCCCAAAGAGTCTCTACTGGCATTAGATATGATGACAGTGGGGACCATATGAGTAGAGTGAACTCATTCACATGTTCAAGGAACCAGCTTGAGATGATCTGAGACTTGAGACATGGCATGTTATCCTGCTGATTTTGCTGATTTTGACCATACAGATATAAATGGATCAAGTTGCTGCCATGTGATTGGCTGATTCTATACTTGTATTAACAAGCAGTTGAATGTGTGTATCTAACACAGCAGCTGGTGAGTGTAAATGAATGACTTCAAGTCCAATCAAGTTTTGGCCATAATGAAAGGGAGCCAGTGAAAAGTTGGGTTGAAAATAATGAACTGGAAAACTCCAGGACCACTTTGCTACACTCTTACTTTTTGAATCTTATCAGTTATGTTTCTCACTACCTTCAATTCTCAAGTGTTGATGACGCGACACTGTCTGTATTTTCTAAACCTCCTTTATGTTTATGCACATACTGACCTCCAGCTTGGTGAGTCCAGAAAAGGTGTGATCACTCAGAGAGTTGATAGCGTTGTTTTCCAGGTAGAGTTCAGTCAGACCTGGGCAGGCAGAGAAGGAGCCGTCAGGGAGGGAGGTCAGACGGTTTGACCCCAGCCTGAGGACACTAAGTGTGGGGAGAATGGGACTAGCAGTCGGGGTTACCTCTGGAACCTGGAGAACAAAACACCCCTTTGTATTAGAAGCTGACTAACTTCATGTTTTTTAGGATTCATTTAAAACCACTGTTGACTGTGTGACCACTGTGCAGGCAGACAGACACCTTGTTTCCTGTGAGGTCGATCTCATAGATCTCTGGGAAGACCTGGAAGGAGGACCAGGACAGACTGGAGAACAGGTTACTGGGAAACAACAGGACCTAAAGATAGACAGAAAATGTGGAAGCCTTTAGAGCTGTGGTGGTTTCCTGTAAAGTGTCATCTCTTAAACAGGAAATTTGTGTCTCCGCTTTGGTCTCCTCTTGTCAGTCAAACACTTGATCCATTATGGGATTTAAACATTTTCTTCAACACTTTAAACAAAATGTTCTTATTTTCCTCACTGCATGTGTTAAAATAAAGAGTGTTTAGCTGTGTAAGTGTATGGTAATTGTCAAGCTGCATGGAGAGATTAGCTAAAAGTTTTTATATTGGCTGTCAGGCTTAGCTGCAGTTGTCACAGCGGAAAGTCTGCAAATCCCAGATAATCATTTGCTTCTTGACAAAGATCCAAAATGGTCAGTTTGTCAAAACAAAGATATTAAAAAGTAAAGAGCAAGACAAGAATGTCTTCATAAATATTGTAATTACGAGAAACTAAGTCATATTAAGCAGGCCTTAAATATTTGGGTTTTACATTTTAGTAAATCCTGTGTATTTATTGGGAAAGTCAAATATGCTCACCGAATAAAATACCTACTTATAATGTACTGTTGTAACAAATTACAAAAAATGGATGCCAGGTTCATGGATATGGATAACGCAACCTAAAATGTGGTATAAGGTGGTTGCTTACTGTGCTGCTTATTACTATTATTATTATTGTTTCTACTATTATTATTCAAAATGCTGCTGGTTTTTAAAGTCTGTTCAACTTCCTAAATTTTCATTCATGTCCTTTGTCCATTTTCTACTTTATCAAATTATTATTAATATTTGCAGGTGTATCTTTTCTATTCACTAAATGTTAATTTGTCATCATTAGTATATTACTAGTTTAAGCAGTTGTAAGAAAGACATTTCTCTGCTGAAATTAATTAAACTCAACTCATTCTGAAATTTCTGTTTTAAAGATCAGCTTCAAGCCAATTACAATAAAGAAGCTCCTCGAAGAATTTATGTTTGTCATAATAAACATGTTTGTTTGTAACACATTCAGCATCATTCTAATTTATTTAAATTAAATTTGATGTCTTAAAAATTATTTAATCTAATTACAGAATGAAACTATAAATATAATTTCACACTCACAGTTTTTCAAAAAAAAAATTAAACTGAGTTATTTCCTTCACACTTGACTTCCTGTGGTTGGTGGCATTACCTTTGTCGTGGGTTCGAGCCCCACTGGGATGTCGCTGAAGCCGGCTGCTGTGCAGTTCTCCCTGGGACGGTGGTCCTTGTCCCTGTCACTGCGGCAACCGGCCACTGCTACTCCCATGGAAACACAGGACAGAAGGATGAGAAGGAGGAGGAGGTGCCGCATCTTCACTGAAACTCTCAGAGACTGTCGGTATGTCTCAGTCTTAGAGAAGAGATGGTGAAAGTGAAGGAGGAGATGCCTGGTAGAACAGGAAGTGTGCACTTCCTGTGTACGTGTGTGTGTGTGTGTTTTGTTTTGACTGACAGCTGCTGAAGCAGGAAGTGTGATAACTGTTCAGTTGACAGATTGTGTATGTTTGACTCTCCAGCCTCACGGCGATTTTTTTCATGTAGTCTTCTCGACAGCTTCCTCTTTGTGTGTTTCACATAATGTTTACTTGCATGTTCAAACTTCCTGCTGTTGTGAACCAGAGTCGATAAGGATGTTTTGAAGCACTCTGACAGCAGAGCTGCCAGCACTGATGTGTGGGTTACTGCAGGAAATCTGCTGAGTCAAACAGTCTCTGTTTCAGTTAAATCCAACTGATGCGGGGTGAAAAAATAAGGTGTGTATAATTTGAAACTTCGCTGAAGTAAGGTTGAATCTGCTAAAGTGAATAAACACAGTGTATGGCTGCAATGAACCCCATCTCCTCCATGTAAGCAAAGGAGAAAGTCTTCTTCACATCTATCCCAAAGGCAGTACTGATGTAGCCTCGGAGTAGAGCTGCTCCTCCTGAGTGTCAAATTGTGCCATTTGAGGTTGTCAGGAATCCTGTTAGGATGTCTTCTGGCCACCTCTAGTTGGAGGTTTTCCAGCCATACCCAACTAGGCAGAGATCTCAACATAAACAAGGAACCTTGGGGTAGGGATTTTAGATCTCACCTGGCCTGGGAATGCCTCAGGACTTCCAGGGAGGAACTGGCAAGTGTGTCTGAGGAGAAGGACATTGTGAATAACCAACACTGGACAAGGAAAAGATGATGGCTCAATGGATAGAAAGAATACTTTGTGACTGCTGTTAACATACTTTAACAAAAACATGTTGATAGAATTGACTTCAATTTAGTTAAAATGAAAAACGGTGTCACACTGAAAAAAAATAGAATTTGTGAGTTTGGGACTCAAATTTAAAGCACATGGATTTGACTTCTAACAAAGCAGCCATCAGTCACCATAATAAACACTACTGCAGAGTGGAAGATACACCTGAAAAAGCTTGTTTTACAAGAGAATACAAAGATGCATTGATCTAAAAATGCATAAATGAACAGCTCTTTTTACTTCTGATCTTTGCAAAGAAAAATGCTTTTTGCTTTGTCGTTTCTATTCTATCTGAGTTATCGTTTCTATTCTAGGACTCATTTAAAGCAACTTTTATGGAGAAACTTGTTTGCACCCTGGAAAAACACATTGTTGCCATCCATAAATTAGACTTCTGGGTTATTACTTCACAATTTTCACTTACTACCACAAACTAATAGGAAAAGTTATTTTCTCAAACAGGCAGTGGATCTGGACCAGCAAACAGCAGGCTCATTTTTGTCATGGAAATCATTTAACAACCAGGAGATGCCCCCTGCTGGCTACTAGAAATAATGCAGTTTTAAGACATTTCAGCATTCCCCTCAGACCTGGAAACTACACCCACATTTATGTTTTGTTTTGTTTTCGGCACGGGGGTGTTTGAGTGCACTGACACCTCTCAGCTTCCATAGCCATCCTTTGTGGATGAAGACCCAATAAAAACACAAGAAGTGAGTCTTTTTTTTGGATCTTAGAAACAGTTTATTGCCATCATGTTGTCTGCAGGTAGAGCCTGAGATTGGTTCCTGATACAAACAAAACAACAACAAAAGACAACCCAACACATACAGAGAGAAAAAAAAAACAACAACAACAACAAACAAAAAACAACTGAGGGGCTCTGGGCCAACAGGAAGAGGGCTACACCATGATGTCATCATGTCCATATCCGTGTTTTGAGTTGTGAAGCGACACCGTGCCGTAATGTCACAGATTCTGAGGTCATGATTAGAGCAGAGGTGCAGGGAATGGGCACAGCCTGTCAGTGAGGGGAGTTCTAGAATGTTCTGGAATTCTGCTGAGTCACGGCTGCCATGGCAACACCCCACCCACTCCAAGTCCCTCCCCCATTCCACCTCAAAAAACAACAAAACTAACCAAAGAAAAAGAATTATGACTAAAATCAGCTTTATGAAGTAAAACAAACTTTAAAGTTTGATCCTTAATTAACCTACAAACACACACAAACAGACGCCCAACACACACTCAACACTCAACAACACAAACACAACTGTTTGCGTGCGGGCAAAGAAACTCCCTTTAGCAGCATCCACAATAACCAAATATTAATGACACGTATAACTGTAGGATAATTATATTAATAAGTGATGATGACTGATGACATCATAAACCAAAGGTTAAACATGGAGGTTGGTTAAAATACGCAGTACATGATGTGATACACAAATGTAAAACAAGCAGCCAATCAGAGGCCCAAGCTGGAAAAAAGCTAAAAAAAAAAAGAAATAATGAAATAATAATAATAATAATAATAATAATAAAAAAACAAAAAACAAAATACATCTCCCAGAATTCCTTGCTTATCTAGCCCCATCAGGCCCGGCAGTGGAAGCAGCTTTAGAGATTGTCCTGTGATTGGTCAGTTCCAGAGATTCTGCTGACATCATGCTTCTCAGGCCAATTGCAATCACTTCTTTCGTTTTCATCATAGTTATCGTCATCGTCATCAGGACGCAGGAAGCTGGAAATTTGTTTCCTATCTTAAAGATGTGAAGTGAACACAACACTAGCAAAAATACGTGTGTGTAAATGTCATGTTTGAAAAAGAGAAGAAATTCAAAACAACCTGAAACAGGTGGAGGCCACAATTTCCAGGATCCCTACGTGCCAGGAAGGCAGCAGTGAATTTTCCCATCCTTCTTGAATTGGACATAAAGTAAAAAGTGTCACATCCTTACAGCAGTGTCTGTAGTGTCTGTTACTTCTTCAAAAACAAAAAGCTTACTGTATATCAGCTTCTTCTTCTCTCCCTCAAAACCTTCTCCTTCTCAATAGATCTCTCAGAATTCCTTGTTTATCTAGCCCTACATAAACTAATCCATCCCTTCATGATTATGTCTCTGAGCTCCGACATCAACTCCCACCTTGCCAAATCATCATGTGTTACGTATCACTTGCATTTCCCACGATTGCCAGAGACGGTGAACTGACTGTCAGGACATTTCACGTGTTTAAAAATCAGATTTAATACTTCAAATATACAAACACAGCTCTTAAAAACAAACATCTGACAGGTAAGACAAGCGCAGCACCTACTCCACTTCCTCTCTGCACCTCTTCTTCCTCGGGGGCCCATTTACACTCGCCGTTCTCGCCCTCAACTTCTTCCTTTTTGATTTTCCTGTTTTTGCAAATACCCTGTTGGCACTTATTGTTCCTGCACTGACGCTTTTACCCTGACTAGCAAGTGCCACACAGCTGCTTTCTTTGGTTTGTAGCACTCAGCGATGCTGCATTCAAATCACATGGGAGAAGATGTAAATACAAGTTTACTGTTTCTGATTAAATTCCTAATCATCAGTTTGAAGTGAGTTTAACAAGCTGTACAATCTGTAATTCCCATGGAACTTGAATGCAGCGTAGGCTAGACTTAGCTCACAATTTCACCTACTCTTCACCTGCTAGCACTAATAGCTAAAAAAAAAAAACCCTCATCAAACACAGAAACACCACCCTGCTAACTGACGTCCTTTATCTTTAAAGGATCTTTAAAGGACCCCTGACCGCAGCAGGCTGTGGTAATGGGGGTGAGGGTGAGGTCCAGGCTGGAATGGTGCATTGTGGGGGTTGTAGTAGGGATGGTGGTGGTGGTACTGATGGTGCTGGCGTTGATTATAATGGAAGCCGCCGTCTCTGTCTTTGTCCCTGTCTCTGCTTCCTCCTCCTCTGCCTCCTCCTCCTCTCCGGCCCTCCTCTGTCTTGGTCGCCCCTGGTGACCACCGTTGCTGAAGTGGTGGTCATCGTCCCCCGTTCTCATTCTGCTCACCACCATCACTTCCTCCTCCTCCTCCCTCGCCCAGACCCAGAGCTTGCAGGGCAGCACCAGATGGTCCCCAGGACAGCCGGTGGGCAGGGTTACTCTTAAAGGGGAACTTGAGCTTGCACTCCTGGGGAGGGATGAAGCGGCCAGTTCCCGGGAGGTGGATCGGGACAGTGGGGGTGTTCTGACCTGGAAGAGTTGGAGGAGCAAGGGTTAGGGTCAGAGCACAGACTGTAAATAAAAGATGGAGACAGCGCAAGCAACCGACTCAACTAATTACAGATCATTTGATAGGTTTATCGATGTACTTGTACTTTCCCATTGTAATGTACATTTCAATGTTTTTCTCTAATGCTACTGCGACCACTGTGAGCGACATCAGACGTGTGCACTGTGGTCACGCCAGCATCTGATCCATCCAAGTTGCATGGTTTATTAAAATAATCAAATTACAGCATTTACATATATGTTAGACTACTTTTAATTAACTGCTTTAGCCCACTTACAATGAACATTTAAAAAAATCTTGTTCATGACCTGTGTAGTACACTGTAAGAAAAAGTCCTAATATAAAAGTATTTTACTGTGTATTTTACAGTTTTGTTCTGTTCTTCTAGAATATCATTAAATTTACATAAATAGTCTGTGATTTAATATATTTGTCTGTTATTTGAAAGATTGAACTGTTAAATTCAAATGTAATGCTATGGAAAAATATATGAAATGATTCTTATAAACTTTCTTAACATCAAATAATTAGTACTATTACTGCTATTTAGGGCGATCGTGGCTCAAGAGTTGGCAGTTCGCCTTGTAATTAGAAGGTTGCCGGTTCGAGCCCCGGCTCGGACACTCTCGGTCATCGTGTCCTTGGTCAAGACACTTCACCTACCGCCTACTGGTGATGGCTAGAGGGGCCGATGGTGCGATATGGCAGCCTCTCCTCTGTCAGTCTGTCCCAGAACATGCAATCCATTATTATTTAAATCAACTGTTAACTGTATATTTCTGTACATTTAAGTATTATTATTCATATTGCCACATTCATTGACCTTGTTTATAGGTAATTTCATTGTTTAATCACATTAAATTGTTCCTAATTTAATGTTTAAAAGCACTTGAAAAAGGCAAAATCCCATGTAAAGTTAGGGCAACAAACTGTATTGTCATTACTGAAAATAACCGTATTTTTATGAGAAAGTTATTTTCTTGTATTATTTTGGCGCCCCAGCTGCCGGATTATTACTGTTTTTCTAGGATTTTTTTTTTAACAGTGTATCTTAACACTATTGGAAGTAAAAATAACTTGAACTCCAATTTTGAAAACACAACTTTCTTGCTTTTTTTTCATAAAGCTCTGATTTCTATTATGAGTATGAGTCTGTGGTCTGGGAGAGAGTCCTGTAACTCTGTCTGCAAAATACAGTATATAATGACCAATGTTGGGAAATTAATTATATAGTTACTTCTACAAAAAAGTAAATGAGTTTTGCAAACAACAAAGTTTTATGCAGCTGTTTACCTAAAAATGCAGCCAAGGCTACCTGCTACAACCAGGTTTCTGTAAGGCAGAGTAAATCAATTTGTTGATCAATTATTAAGTCATGTACTAACAGAGACTTGGAGGAGAGAGACCAAATATTTAATAATCCACACATTCAGAGTAAGGTTTCTGAAAATCTTGTGAATCATATTGAAAATCTGCCGCCATCTACTGATAAAAATTGTGTGTTACAGTGTCTGTCTGCTTCGGAAATTATGACATTTTAACCTCTTAAAATCAAACACATATCAAAGATTACTGTGATGATAACATTACTATACATTTATTTTAAACGTTCACACTAGTCCTTGAAGAAAAGAGAACAGTTCTCTGTTCTCATTTCCTTTACTCAGCTGGCTGGTTTCTCTTCCTCACCCTTTTCTTACCATGCTGCTGAGTTTGTCCTGGTGTATTATCAGGGTGGGAAGCCTCCGTCCCACCACCTCTCCCTCAAAGAAACAGCACTGCCCAGGTATTTCAGTGGGTTTCTCATTGTGTCCTGACTCTGGACATGTGCAGACCTAAGACAAAGGGTATAAACATGGCAGTTAACAAAAAGAGTGTTGAACGATATCAAAGGTTAATCAGATGCATTTTAAATTGTAGGATCACAAGTGTCAAGAGATGTACTCTAAGACACTTCTTCAGCTGAGAATCAGAGAGGAGAAACACACAGTTTTACTTGCATGCAAGGGCAGCCACAGAGCACTCGCACTTGGAGTGAGGGCTCCGAGACTCGCGCTCTGCCACTGCCCTGGTCTTTATTTATACACAAGAAGAGTAATACAACAGTGAATACGTTTGTTCAGTGGAATGTTGATGCGTGAGCATGTGCGGATATGTGTGTGTGTGTGTGTGTGTGTGTGTGTGTGTGTGTGTGTGTGTGTGTGTGAGAGGCTCCTCTACCTGGTACAAAGTGAAACTGCTCATTAAGCTCTTATCTAGCAGGTACTGCTCCTTCCCTGCATGATAACGGATCACAGTGAATCAAAAACAGTCTGAGTTATAAAGAGGTCATCATGCAGTATTCTATCATATGCAAACTTATATTATTAAAAGATTATACTGACTACAATTTCTTATTGACAACAAGGAAATTCTTTGTATATTTCATATATCAGAGAAAGAGGTAAGAGGGCAGAAATGTTACGGTAGCAGGATCGGGTGTGTACAGCATAGAAAGAGGAGGAGGATGCCCCCGTTTATTACCTGTCTAATTACGTGGGAATAAACTTCAGCTCATCTTTATTTTGTCTTAATAAGTAAATTCTCTCATTTTTTTCCTTCCCCCGAAGTGTAAATTTTTCTCCATCTGCCGCACACACGATATAATCAAAATGACATTACCTGTATGATTAGCTGTAGTTTTGGTGCTGACAGAAAGGTGTGTGTGAAGAATATTAACGGCAGTGAGAACATTAAGAGAACAGTTTGATGTTAGTGACATCATCAACATGGATCATCTGCAGTTTTATTAACAGCACTCGCGTGCTCGTTTTATTTAATTATCTATCTATAACAGCGTGTCAACAGACTCCTGTCTCGTGTTATCATAAATACATAAATGAATAAACAAACAATAATTTTAAGGGCGGAGTATTCATATTCAAGTACTGACCAGTACTGACCGGGTTTATTTCTTGTGCCTGATCGTCTTCTGTTATTCTGAGCCCAGTTCTTAACGCTCTTTAGTGTTTTACAGTCTGTTGCTGAGTGACGTGAAACTTGTTCGTTACTTTCAAAACTTTACCCCCGGCGGAGTTCGTGAGGCACCCAGTGAAGTTTAGGGTGTGTCGGGAGGATACAGATCCTTGAATCCGGGGAAAACCACAACTTAGCACCGGAGTGACATCATCGGTGTTGGAATGTGAACTTAAAAGTTCTTTCTTTTCTCAACATAGAGAGAACAGGAGGAGAGAGTGATGGAGGTTGTTGGGTTTAAATTCCCACTCTGTACATTCCGAGGAAACCACTCGACACAAGGTCATAATTCTCTCTGTGAGGGAGGAAGTATAGCCCCCCGTGAGAGGGGCCAACATGTGTGTTTGTGGAATGTTCTTTGTCTGTGTGTTTGTATATAAGATGTAAGGGCGGTGGCCACAATTCAGAGATGGTCCTGGTGTTTCACTGGGATGCTCTCTGCACTTTGCTATGTGTTTATTAAACCCACTTCAAATCAAGCTCACTGGGTGTGTTGCAGGTTATTGTTAAAATTTCCACAACAATTATCTTGGTAAAAGAAACACAAGCACATGTCTGCTTCCCTGACCTTGCCTGATAGTGTGTGTGTGTGTGTGTGTGTGTGTGTGTGTGTGTGTGTGTGTGTGTGTGTGTGTGTGTGTGTGTGTGTGTGTGTGTGTGTGTCCGCCCTAACATTCCCTCACTCTACAGTTCCAATAGTGAAAATTCCGGAACCTTCCCCCCTCTGTATGAAGGGGCCTCCCTTTACAGAAAGCAGCTGGGAGGTTGGAGGGAGTGGTCTTTGTTTTACAGAGCAGAGTGACGTCATCTCCCTCCATCACAGGGAGGACAGGACTCTGCAGGATCACTGATCCACCTCAACACAGAGACAAACTACAGCATTTCATCCATTTACACACAGCTTCATCAACACTAACTCCACACACTCAGCTTACCAGTGATTATAGTAATAGTAATAGGTCATAGTAATGTGTCATCTCAAACCCCATTGCTGTCATGTTTTCTGACCAGTTCATAGTGGAGCTGTTGTAACACCTGGACACACATTCTGTCATGTTATCTTCACCTAGTATAGCTACATTGGGTAGCTGTGCTGACATACATATTATGCACTCTTTAGCTGTAATACTTTTCACTGTACAGTTCCAGCTGGATGGAGACCCTCCATGACCACTGGTGTCAGTTTTGAATACACACATTTGGGTAAATTTTGGTAACAGTAGTGTTTTTAATGATTTGGGGAAATAAACTGCACATGGCACACTTGTGTCTGTGGTTTGGGATGTCTTATTACTCCTATAACCTACAGTTGTTTGCAAGTGTTAAGTTTGTATTCACTCACTGATTTTGGTTTCTAGGTGATTGGGGTGTGGATGTTGGCTCCAGGCAGAGCCAAGAGTTAGACCCACTTAACATGACATTAATATTAATTTCATTCTCTAACACAGGGTTTGCAGGGCTGGAGCGAATTTACTCAGGAGGAGAAGCCCTGATGTTGTCTGAGAAATGATCTAACTAATCTTTTCCTTTTTGTTATTCTCCTAGTTCTGATGAATTGACTCATGGGAGAGAACATGTGTCAGAAGGATTCCAGAATAAACATGAAACAACGTTTTTCAAACGTTTTTTCAAAAACAATGTTTTTCATGAGTTTTTTATGATGTTTTTGTCCGTGGCTTTTTACTGTGATTTGTTGGATTAACAGTTCATGTACCGGTATTAATCTTATACAGGTGGTACACCCATGTTCAAATGTGGTTTTGATAACCTATAAGCAGTGATGGGAATAACAGCGTTACTTTTTTCAGTAATGAGTAATCTAACTAATTACTATTCCTATCATCACAACGCCGTTACAGTTACTAACAAGAAAATGCGGTCCGTTACTATTTTTCAACAAACAGACGGTTGAAGCTGTGTTCAGCTTACCGCATCTTATATCAGCTGCACAGAAGTAGCTGTAAGTAATCTGGACGCTACAGCTTTAAGCAGCTGCGCGCTCCCACGGACGGTAATCACGACCACTGTCTAGCACAACACCTGGAGCTAAGGAGGCAAAACAATTGCATGAGTGCTGCTGTTTGACTGAGGAAGAATAAAGTAGTCGTGGTAAGTCAATCACATGACCACTTAAAGACAAAGCAACAAGGTGATTTATACCAGTTTTTAAATTGTGTCGATAGGCCACGTAAAACCAGAGTCATGATAAACAAGATATATGTGGCGTTTTTTCCTGGGTTAGGGTTAGGGTTAGGGTCACATATATAATCATATCACATTAGTTATAGTAATATCACTTCCTCACTTTACTATAGTAAGAGCACTACTGTCACTAGTTTACATGCATGTGGAATGTTAACACGGTGAGGCCGTTGTAATGGGGGGTGTCCCGAATTCTTTTATTTGAGGATGAGAACAAACAAACACTGGTCCAGATGAGTTCAGTCAAACAATGATTTTATTGAACACACGTGTGGGGAGATGTACACCGTGGCATCATCAGCATAGATCTCCGCTAAAAAACACACTTCAAATTGGTTTTGTATGTCAGGGTTACGTCAGGCACAAATGCAGTTACAAGCAAAATGTATTCCTGGCCTCTGACCTAGACTTTCCTCTATATAGTTATTTGTGTTTGTAAGCGTGTTTGCATTGACCTTCTACACTCGAAGTCACTTACACAATAAATCGTCGGGACATTCATGCCAGTCGAACCTTATGACCTTAAATGGACGGAGCCACTCTTCCATAAAGGCCAACTTTGTGCAGTGCACGACTAATAGTTGTCCTATGGACAGATTCCCCCACCTGAGCTGTAGATCTCTGCAGCTCGTCCAGAGTCACCATGGGCCTCTTGGCTGCATTTCTGATCAGCGCTCTCCTTGTTCGGCCTGTGAGTTTAGGTGGACGGCCTTGTCTTGGTAGGTTTACAGTTGTGCCATACTCCTTCCATTTCTGAATGATGGCTTGAACAGTGCTCCGTGGGATGTTCAAGGCTTGGGAAATCTTTTTGTAGCCTAAGCCTGCTTTAAATTTCTCAATAACTTTATCCCTGACCTGTCTGGTGTGTTCTTTGGACTTCATGGTGTTGTTGCTCCCAATATTCTCTTAGACAACCTCTGAGGCCGTCACAGGGCAGTTGTGGAGCTGTTTTTGCAAAGAAGAATGAGCAAAGATTTCAGTCTGTAGATGTGCAAAGCTGGTAGAGACATACCCTAAAAGACTGGCAGCTGTAATTGCAGCAAAAGGTGGTTCTACAAAGTGATGACCAGGGGGCTGAATAATTACGCACACCCCACTTTGCAGTTATTTATTTGTAAAAGATGTTTGGAATCATGTATGATTTTCGTTCCACTTCTCACGTGTACACCACTTTGTATTGGTCTTTCACCTGGAATTCCAATAAAACTGATTCATGTTTGTGGCTGTAATGTGACAAAATGTGGGAAAGTTCAGAATACTTTTGCAAGCCACTGTACATAAGCCTATAAAGTGCAGTTAGGCTATACCTTAATACTTCCAGTGTCTTTGAAAAAAAGAGTTTGGCTATACTTCTTGTTGCTCTCCAGTTGTATTTAGCAGAGCCTGAGCAACGCAAGCTCCTTCCTTTGTCTGTTTTCTTAACAAAACATGAACATGGAAACACCACAAAGGAGAAAGAAAAAAAGAACTAAATACATACAGAGCATGGTTTGTCCCTATTACTTTTGTTTCTTTGCACTGAACCAGTTGCTCAAACAGACAAGCATTTTGTCATTTTCAGATGACAGGGCAGCTCGCTTCTTCTGAACAACATGCCCAGAAAGTGAAAATAACCTCTCACATGTTATGGATGTGTCAGGTGCTGCCAAGTACATGCATGCAAGGCAGGCCATCTCACTGTGTGCCCCTTCATGCTTGGACCGCCATTTCTGGGGACAGCCCTCAATGTCAGTAGTTGGCTCTGCCCTGTATCGCTCCACACGTTTCTCATTACAGTCCTCCTCTTCATCAGATGACGAGTCTGAGGCAAGCATGAGAGCTGATCTTTTCTTAGATGGCTCATATGTTACTAGTTGTTCAATCAATCAATCAATCTTTATTTATAAAGCACTTTTCATACAAAAAAACTGTAGCACAAAGTGCTTTACATGGTTAAAAGCAGCCCACCCCACCCTCCCACTCATTCCCCACACTCTCATTAACAGAAACGGTCATGGATACACACCCCCCCCCCCCCCCACACACACACACACACACACACACACACTTAAAGAGTAAAATTGGGCTGGGTACGCATTAGCCAAGTGAGGAAACACTATCACAGCGAGCTGTCTGCACCGGGAGCCGGTAACAGACTGCAGCCTCCAGGCTGGGCACACAGCAGGAGGGAGGCAAAGAAGCCCCCCAGCCAGGCTGAGATGACCCACAGAGCCCCAGCAGCCACAGTCGATCACAGCCCCGGTGCAGAGAGCCCCCTCCGAGGGAACACTGGAGATATGACCTAATAAGAATATAAACAGGATAAAAAGATAAAATAAATAAGAGTGGGATACAATATAAAGGCTGTGCAGGCCTCTCCCTCTCCCTCAGCAACGCACTGATCAAGCGCCACACCTCAGCCCTGTCAGGTCTGCTCAGACACTTAAGATCCTTAAACCTAGGATCCAGTGCTGTTGCAACCCTGAGCCACATGATTTTAGTTTTTGCCCTTCGCTTCTCCATTTCTGCTTTCAAGGTCTCCTTGAACTTAACCATGTAAGCTGGGTCATCCTCGGAGACCTCCATCACTCGCGACTGGTGACACAAAGCTGGCAGCACTACTGAGCAGGAAACAAACTTCTCCCCTCAGAGAAATACACTTTATTAAGAATTTGTTACATTCACTCACATAAGGTTGAAATCCAGGGTACTGTTCCATCTTGTTGATACGTCCTGCACAAGTGACTCTTTCCTATGAAAATGTGCAATTTGCTGTTGTTCGAGCTCCAGTGCGTTTGGTGGGCTATGCTTGAAATGGCCTATGACCTTTCTGCATTTACTGTTAAATGGACTGTTCTGTAGAGAAACTGTGACGGCTCGATGGAGGCTGTATGCGGCACAAGGCATGTGCTAAAATGGCAGCTGCCTGGCTGCTGCAACCATGTTGTGTGCACTGTCAGTGGTCAGCGTGCTGACTTTATGTTCAATTCCCCACTGTCTTACCTGCATAAAGTGCTCGGCGCACATGTCAGCGATCTGCCTCTCCTCCGTCTTCATAACTGTCAAAGCATGTGTTACGTTCCCCTGAGGGGTCTAGGCGGTGAGGGGGGAAGTAACAAAAAGTGTCCGGGTCAGGAAAAGGAGACAGAGGCAAAATGGTTAAATCAAAGAGTTTTATTAAAGTTTGTATTAAAACTAACTAAAAGAGACGGACAAGCCGCTATCACCGTTTAAAGAAACAAACAAAACTCAAGCGTTGGTCAATAAAGTACAAAGTCAAAAAGAGAGCAGCTCACTAGCTGCAAACACGGACACGCAGCTCACAAGCTGTAACCACTCACATGGCACTCTGGCAGAAAATACTGTATAAGTAACCATACTACTAAAATTGGCAAGTATTCACATCTAGTGTATATGAAAGAAAAGTCAAAGGTGTGAAATATTGGACAGAGAGGACAGATGGTTTGAAAGAGGAGTGAAAGAGGCCATCTATGTCCACTGTGAGCGACCATCTTTGAACAGAGGCGGTGGTTTACGACACCAACTGTCTGCCATCTATAATCCAGTTTTGAGTTCCCTCCCCAGACGCCTTAACGCCCACTCACATCCTGGGCCATCTGACCTCAGGAAATCACATGATAGGGTGGGGGCAGGTTTCACAATGAGCTCACCCGAAACTCTGGCTGATTAGGTCCCACACCCGCTTTCACACCTTGTCGCATGTGATTAGAGGATCACCAGGGGGTCCTTTGTCCCTCCTTGGGAGGAAACTCCCACTGGGTTTAAATCTGGGACTCTCGGCCATTTGACCTTAGAACTGAAGAAGCTTCTCGGATGAGAGGTGAAACGTCTTCAAGCAACTCAAAGAAGTCCAGACACTTTTCTTTGCAAACTCCTTTGACTACGATGACCTGGATGACTGAGAACCTTCACAGACAACAATAACTTACCTCCCTACTTCAAAAAAACAGGAGAAAACTGTGATCAAACAAAAAGGCAGTCCACCCCTACATGCTCCTACATTAAACAAACATTGCTAACAGTGAACACACGGAGTCTGCTGAGGATGAATGAAATGGCAGTTCCAACCATTCCAATCAATCCTGTCCATACAGACAAGCATAAACACACTTGACTATCACTAAATCAAATAAACCACCCATACAAAAACACGATTTGACACTAGTTCAGTTTACAATAGGGCTCATTCACTCGGTCAGCAAGTCTAAATTAAAAAAACATAAAAACAAACCAACAAACACGAAAACACCAGCACCAGACATCATGATACAGACTTATAATTTGCACCGATGTTTTTTCGAAATTCTATACGCGAAAAGTGAGCGCGAGAGCCCTCGGTGCGCCTGCTCGCTGCTGAAGTCAAAGGAAAGTTTGTTGTCATCTCCGCTACATACAGTCCAGTATACAGAGAGACGAGACGACGAGGCTCCAGTTACAGCAGTGCAAATAAACAAACAACAAATATAAGAAGAGTAAGAAAATAAATATACACTTTAGGACTCGGGGTAAAGGGATCAATAACAATTTATAATTTATAATTTACAGTTTGATGACTTAAAGTCTCACACACAACCTGTCGACAGAGAAGGGGGTGGCTGCTTCCAAATAGAGCACATTTCATTCATAATGTAGTAAATCTAAGCCCATTATGTATTCATGATTTGAATCTGGATTGTGCGATATCCCAGAAATAAACCGTAGACAAAGTGAATCTGTGAACTAAGGTGTAGGTCTGTTAGGTTGTGTTGTGGTGATCCTCGGGTTGGGGGATGGGTGTTCATACTGGAGTGCAAAATTAAAACCAATGGAAGATGGACAAGAAAAGTTCAAAACCAACTGGTGCTCACTTCAGAAAAAAGAGAAAAGAAGAGGAGGAGAAATGAGCAAAAGATACATGTAAGCAGATGTGTCACTCAATAATGGCAGGCCATGAATCCTGATCCAATAAACTTCATTTCACTTCTCAAATATCACTGTGTGTGTGTCTTCTATATGATATATTTAACTGACATTTTTTATTGTAACAACCAACAATTTATACAGGAAAATAATGACTATTAACAAGTCATAATCAAAGAACTCCAGACACTTTTCTTTCCAAGCTCCTTAGACTACGATGACCTGGATGACTAAGAACCTTCACAGACATACCGACTATTAACAAGGTTGCCCAAACTTTTGCATCCCACTGTAAGTATGCTGAATGTTTGTTTGCCATTTTAAGTTGTATCTAAAATTAAAAAGTATTGTTTTGTTTTTTCTCTCAATATTTACTAAATGTTTTAATAACAAGGATATTAATCCTCTTGACAACTGGGAGGATGAAAGGTGCACCAACCAACAAGTATCTGTGACTAAGCAAGGGTGCCAAAAAACTATGCACTATGTCATTCACTAGACCCTCAGGAAAATACAAAAGAATATTCTTCAGCATACTACGGAAGAGAGTATACGAGGATTCCCATGTCTTATCATCCCTGTTGTGGTGAGCGATTTATCAGCAAAAAACAACAAGAACAATAGTGCACAACAAAACATGAATATGTACTGATGTACTGCATTTTTATACAGACTTCTAATAATCAGGTACATACAGAACACTAAAGTAACTGAGTGAACAGATTTATTTTATTAGTAATAAGAGTACACACAGTTTAGACACTAACAGAAATTGCCACGTTGACAATGACGTTCTGTTCGGTTTTATTTTCATGCTTCCGGATAATTTTGGACCAATCAGGTGCCTTTTTTCTGGGAAGAATTTTTTAAACATCCCTTTTGCACAGAAATGTGTACTTGAGGATTAAAGTAAACAAATGCAAAATTATGATTTGTTCTCTAATGATAATTGATGTGTGAAAGAATGATTGTTCTGTTTTGCTATATAACGGTATATAATGTACCACAGATGATAAATCATCATAATCACCTACTAGGCAGAAGGTTGGTGGTTTGATCCCAGTCTGCATAACAAATATCCTTCTACCTCACAGCAGTGTGAGGTAGAAGGACTAAAAAAGTGCTTGTGTGATTGGATGAATGAAAGAGTTGTACAAAGCACTTTAAGTGTTCAATGAGAGTAGAAAATCACTATATATGAACCAGTCCATTTACTGTGCAATCCCAATATATATGTGTATTTTTTTGGCTTCAATGTTACTTAAAACTGATGTGGACAAAAGAGCAAAAGAATAATCTGAGAATTCAGTAAGTTGGCAGCCAAGCTTGTGTCAATAGCCCCAAACAGCAACCTTAAAGCCTAAAGAGCTAAACAGAAACTAATTTAATGGGAGGATTTGCCTTGCCCCTGACTACCTACATCTGACTGTGCCACTGGATGACTGAGAGACACTAAACTCGTTCTTTACTTTTAAAACTTTACTCCCAAGTGTGAGCTAATATAAATTAAAATAAATTAATATAATTTAAAATAAATATAGATAAATTATAAAGACATAGGCCCGCAGTAAAGTTTAGGATTGGAAGTGGTGGGAGGATATAGCCGATGAATCCTTCAATCCAAGGGAAACAAAAAACCTTACAACAGAGTGACGTCATCAGTGTCCGAACATGAACTTGGAAAGTCTTTTGTTTGTTTTACTTTTTGTTGTTGTGTGTAACCAAGGTAACATCTGACCCAAGGGCGTAGATTTGGTTTTGGCATTGGTGGGGACGGATGATTCAACCACTGAACCCTGCCCTGTTCCCCCCCCCCCCCCCCTTTTGTCTTTGCTTCTTGATAAAAAAGGAGAAATATACTTGCCTACATATGCTATTCTACATGCTTTTAAACCATTTAAAATTACAATTCATAGTTTGAATTATATAATGTTAAATTACTATTAAACAAATGACTGACTAAGTATTTTAGGCTTTAGTTTACTTCAGACATATTCCATATAAATCAGGTATCACACAAAAATAAAAATAGCTTCAAATACAGTCAAGACAATAAAAGAATATGACTTTAAGGACTTAACAACATTACTTCAGTTATAGTACACCAACATCTCTGATACATTAGCACTAAGGGAACACTGAATGACCTGCTGGTTTTTGTCCATAAAACTACTAATCTAAGATTACCACAAAATTATTATTCTGTGCTTGATGTGCCTCACCTTTGGCCCTGGCTTTTCCCCTCTGACTGCACTAGGACATATGCCACCTGATAAAATAACACATTGATTTGTGCCATATAAAAAGTGAGACATGTCAATTCAGATCCTTTGTCAAATCTACACTAATCAATCAATTTACATCAGCAGCCTAACAATTGTCATGATAATAAATACTAGTTAATCTATAGCACCAAATCATCAGTCAGTCACCTGTGACCTCGCCTCTTCACCTGATAAATAACAGTGAGACATTCCAAATACATGCAGTCACACATGTGCTTCAAATACAGTCATGAACCACCAAGTCATCATCACATTTCACCTGTGATCTTGTATCACCATTACTCTCTGAGCTTTGTGTTGGTTCTTCTATCACCTGACAAATAGACATACATGACAATAAGAATAAAATGTGGAGCTGCTTCAGTGTTTCTGTCAGTTTGTGCAGATCTTGACTCATCAGTAATGTTTGTAGGGTGAGTGCATTTTTAAAACAATTAGTGCAAACTGCACTAAAAGGTGGAATATTTGCAAAATCATGACTACCTCATGACGTTTTGTCTCAAAAACAAACCCTATGAATATGTCAGTACCATTAGGATGAAATTATTGTGTCACCAACATTTTAACGTTAAACATATAATTTTAACAGCCTCTGTAAACTAATATCCTGGCTTGCTCGAGGCTGCCGTTTTCTCTGACAGTTTCAATCAAAATTAGAAATGCTACTCTGAGACTGAGATAACTAATAGAGCTGCCTGTTGTGTAGTTAGTTTCCAAAACACGTTATTCACGGTTACATACAATTTTAGACTGATGTGGGCCAAAGCCTAGCATAGCCTGTAACGTTATTATGACGGACACATTTTATGAGTGAACTTGGCTTTAAGTGACTTACAGGTTTCTTTGAAAAATACTTTCTTATATCCAGGTTCTTCCTCTTTGCTGCCATCCTCCTCTCCTCCTTGCAGGTCCTCGCAGTGCAGGCTTACCGCTGCTAAAACTAAACAGAGCTCCCTGAAAGGCACAGCCAATCACATTGGCCATAGTTGTCACATGAGGTCGGACTCCAGTAGCGAACGTAATTTAAATCTTTCTGCACCGCTGGGTGACTGAGACGCTGACAGATCATTTTTTTCTTTCTATCGGGTTTGTTTTTCTTTACTCGAAGACATCAAATTATTGGTGGGGACAATTCAATAATCGCTGGATATTGGTGGGGACATGTCCCTTCCGTCCATGCCAAATCTACGCCGTTGATCTGACCAATGTTCCCTCTAATTTTTCATGTGTCTGAGCGAACACACAAACTCCCTGAGCGATCCCTTGGACCACTGTGAGCGACATCAGACGTGTGCACTGTGGTCACACCAGCATCTAATCCATCCAAGTTACATGGTTTATTAAAATAATCAAGTTTTTACATTTATGTTAGACTACTTTTAATTAACAGCTTTAGCCCACTTACAATGAACATTTAAAAGAATCTTGTTCATTACCTGTGTAGCATGTTAACACTATTGGAAGTAAAAATAACTTGAACTCCAATTTTAAAAAACACATTTTTTTTTTTTTTTTTTTTTTTATATATATAAAGCTCTGACTTATCATGAGTCTGAGTCTGTGGTCTGGGAGAGTCCTGTAACTCTGTCTGCCAAATACAGTATATAATGACCAATGTTGGGCAATTAATTATATAGTTACTTCTTCAAAAAAGTAACTGAGTTTTGCAAACAACAAAGTTTTTTGCAGCTGTTTACCTAAAAATGCAGCCAAGGTGTTTTTTTAGGCAAGGCAAGTTTATTTATATAGCACAATTCAACAACATGTGATTCAAAGTGCTTTACAGAGACATTAAAAACAAAAACAAAAAGCATGATCTAAAATTGATTAAGACAAACAAACAAACAAACAAACAAACAAAATAGTATTTAAAATCAAAAATCAGAACAGTAGATAAAATCAGAACAGTTAAAATGTCAGTTTTGAAAATTAAGCTTTGAAAAGTGTGGGATTTGGTGATTTATTCAAAAGCAGCTGAGAATAGGTGGGTCTTCAATCTGGATTTAAATAAACTGAGTGTTTCAGCTGATCTGAGGCTTTCTGGGAGTTTGTTCCAGAGATATGGAGCATAAAAGCTGAATGCAGCTTCTTCGTGTCTGGTTCTGACTCTGGGGACTGATAACAGACCGGATCCAGATCCGGGGATCTGGAAGGTTCATAGTGGGTCAGGAGGTCACTGATGTATTTTGGTCCTAAACCATTCAGAGCTTTATAGACCAGCATCAGAACTTTAAAGTCTATCCTCTGACGGACAGGCAGCCAGTGTAAAGACCTCAGAGCTGGACTGATGTGGTCCACTTTTTTGGTCTTAGTGAGGACTCGAGCAGCAGAGTTCTGAATGAGCTGTAGTTGTCTGACTGATTTTTTAGGTAGACCTGTAAAGATGCTGTTACAGTAATCAAGCCTACTAAAGATGAATGCATGGACTAGTTTTTCCAGGTCCTGTTGAGACATCAGATCTTTTATCCTTGAAATATTCTTGAGGTGATAGTAAGCTGATTTTGTTATTGTCTTAATGTATTTTTCTAAGTTTAGGACTGCATCCATCACTACACCCAAATTTCTCGCCTGGTTTGTGGTTTTTAGGTGTATAGATTGAAGTTCTCTGGTGACCTGTAATCGTTTTTCTTTTGCACCAAAGACTATTACCTCAGTTTTATTTTTGTTTAGCTGGAGAAAATTGTGGCACAACCAGTCATTAATTTCCTCAATGTATTTACCAAGAGCCTGTACAGGGCCTCGGTCTCCCGGTGACATTGTGATATATATTTGTGTGTCATCTGCGTAGCTATGATAGTTTATATTGTTGTTCTTTATAATCTGTGCCAGTGGGAGCATGTATATGTTAAACAGAAGGGGTCCCAAGATGGAACCTTGGGGAACTCCACATGTGATACTTGTCTGCTCAGATGTGAAGTTACCTATTGATACAAAGTATTTCCTGTTTTCTAAGTATGTTTTGAACCAGTTTAGTACAGTTCCTGAAAGACCTGCCCAGTTCTCCAGTCGTTTGAGTAATATGTTGTGGTCAACTGTATCAAATGCTGCACTGAGATCCAGTAGAACTAAGACTGACATTTTTCCACTGTCTGTATTCAGACATATGTCATTAAACACTTTGGTCAGAGCGATTTCAGTGCTGTGGTTCTGTCTAAAACCTGACTGGAAGGCATCATAGCAGTTATTCTGTTTTAAGAAGTAATTGAGCTGTTGAGAAACTGCTTTTTCAATAATTAGAGATTTGAGATCGGCCTGTAGTTGTTCATTTGTGTCTTGTCAAGATTGTCCTTTTTCAGTATAGGTTTTATTACAGCAGTTTTTAGTGGTTCTGGAAACACACCTGATATTAAAGAAAAGTTGACGATCTGTAACAGGTCTGACTCCAAAGTCTTTGAGACCTTTTTGAAAAAACTTGTTGGCAGGACATCTAAACAGCAAGAGGAGGAGTTCAGTTGACCTAAGATGTCCTCCAGGTCTTTGCTGTTAATAGGGTGAAACTGTTTGATGGTGTTTAAACAGTTTTTCGGTGGACACAGCACATATCCTGGATCTGCTGTTGATGTACCAATTGCTTGTCTAATCTTTTGGATTTTTTCTGTGAAGAATTTGGCAAAGTCATTGCAGGCCATGGTCGAATGAAGTTCAGCTGCCACTGACACAGGAGGGTTTGTTAGCCTGTCAACTGTAGAGAATAAGACCCGAGCGTTATGACTGTTTTTGGTGATGATGTCAGAGAAGTACGACCTCCTTGCACTCCTCAGTTGTAAATTATAATTGTGAAGTTTCTCTTTATAGATGTCATAATGAACCTGCAGGTTTGTTTTTCTCCATCTGTGCTCAGCTTTCCTACACTCGCTTTTTTCATTTTTCACCAGTGTGGAGTTTCTCCATGGAGACTTTTTCCTTCCAGAGATAACCTTCACCTTAATGGGAGCAATAGTGTCCATTACATTTAACATTTTAGCATTGAAGCTATTGACGAGGTCATTGACTGAACCTCTGGACAGGTCAGGTGTTAATGGGAAGACCTGGTTAAAGATCTCACTACTGTGTTCAGTTATACACCGTTTTGTGATCACTGCTGTTGATATATTTGTGTGGGCTGAGATTTTACTTTCAAAGAAAACACAGTAATGATCAGACAGGCCCACATCAGACACAGTAACGTTTGAAATGCTCAGGCCCTTGGAGATCAGTAGGTCAAGAGTGTGTCCTCTATTATGTGTGGCCTCTGTTACATGCTGAGTCAGCCCAAAGTTGCCCAGAGTGTTACTCAGGTCTTTAGTCCCTTTGTCCTGAGGGTTGTCCACATGGATGTTAAAATCCCCAACAATAATTACACAGTCAAAATCAACACAGATCACAGACAGCAGTTCACTGAGGTCATTAAAAAAGTCTGTGCAGTATTTGGGAGGCCTGTAAACATTAAGAAACACAACTTTGGATGGGGCCTTCAGCTGTAAAGCCACATATTCAAAAGACTGAAAACTTCCAGGAGATAGCTGCTTACATTGAAATGATTCATTAAATAAGATGGCAACCCCTCCTCCTCTCCTGCTCACCCTGGCCTCACTGATAAAACTGTAGTTAGGAGGGGTCGTCTCGATGAGAACAGCTCCACTGTTACTTTGGTCCAACCAAGTTTCAGTTAAAAACATAAAGTCAAGGCTGTGCTCGGTGATTAAATCATTAATTAAAAATGTTTTCCCAGCTAAAGATCTAACGTTTAATAAAGCCAACTTAAGTGTTTTAGAGGTATTATTTGCCCCCTCGTGTTTGGGAGCAGTCTGTGGCACACAAGGTATGTTTACTATATTTAAAGATCTATTAGAGTGCAGCTCTCTGTGTTTTGACCAGGCCACATGTCTCCTTCTGTCACCTAAAAGTACAGAAATTTTAAAACCTTCTAATAAACAGGGTCCCAGCTTCTCCTGGGAAAAGTCACCACTGCCATAATCCTCGCAGCCCGGACCCTCCACACATCACACATCAGACTGCGGAGACAGAGCATGAAGGTGGTAAGGAGGAACTAAGGGGGGCGAGGCTGCGCAGTGTAACTTTGATTGCTCTGTTGAGGGCGGGGCTCGATGGCGAACCTTTGGCTGCTCTGGTGGGGGGTTAATGGGGGACAAAAAGGGATTGGGCCGGGGGGTAGATCTGAGCCCAGCATTGACCCGCTCCATCATCTCCTCAGTGAATTTCAGGTGTGGGGAGGAGGGAGAAAGGGAGGGGGAGGAGGGTGATGGCCTGTCAGGGGTTTGGGGGACTGGGGAAGGTCGTGGTCCCTGGTCCTGATCGTTGGTGTTGTTGAGAGAGTTGGAGGCAAATAGGGACCCCTCTTCTTGCCTCAGATGTCTCTCCTTTCTGAGGCTCTTCCCGGGTGGGGGCAGATGGAGCTCCTCCTCAAGGTTTCTGCTGGGCTTTGTTTGTTCTTGGAGTACTGTTTGTTCCTCTTTATGAGATAACTCCTCGTTTATCTCAGCCTTGGCACCAAGCACAGATGGATGACGTATGGAATAAAACAAGTTGGAGGTGAACAGTTTCACCCCAGACTTGTTAAAATTAAATCCATTTGCTTTAAACAGATGCCTGCGTTCCCAAAAAATATTAAAGTTGTTGATAAAATGCACTGAGTGGTCAGTACATGCTGATATGAGCCATTTATTCAGTGCAAACAATCTGCTGAATCTCTCGTCTCCTCCTCTGACGGGCGGTACAGGTCCACTGATGAATACAGCTGCATTCAGAGAGTTTACAGTATTTAATAATCCAGTAAAGTCCCGTTTCAGAACCTCCGACTGTTGTTTGGACACATCGTTTGACCCTGTGTGCAGAACAATATTTGTCACAGTTGGATATTCATCTGCAATCTGAAGAATTGCAGATGAATATGATTGAATTTTAAATAAACATTTAAAACTATTTACAGAACAATCAGCTGTTCTGCATCAAATCTGATGCCACACAAATTATTTGTGCCACTCCAAACATAATTTCTGTCCACTATGAGATAAAGGAGAACAACAGCCTGATACCTGCAGGCCTGACAACAGCAGATGTATCACTGCTGTAACACCTGTAACATTCAGCAGTCGCCTCATGGTTCTGACACACACAACAAAACTATTGACTTCTCCTTCATCCTTCATGATTGGATTGCATGATAACTGATAATATTTTGATGTCAATTAAATATGACTTTTCACACAGCTTTATCATAATTAGGTTTGGTAAATCACAACTAAAGTGCTCATGACGTGGTTTATATTTAGAGACACTTTGAATAAAATTCACTACACTGATCAGTGTGACAGATGTCACAGCTTTTTAAACACCCCACAAACACTGAAGGGCAGAAATTCTGATCATGTTTGAGAAGTGAAACAACTCACAAACAATCAGGAAGTGTTGTTGAAAGAGTCCTCCTCCATGGTTTGAATGTTCCAGCTGTGGCCATGCCTCTTTTAAAAACTGCATGTAAAAACCCATCTGCAAACAATACACTTGTACATTATGTATCATAGCTCTCTGTTAAGACCTGACATGGTCCATGGGGTTAATCATATTATTTTGAGTTGTGTAGTTATTATTTTTGTTTTGAGAATCTGTCTTGTGTATGCTTCCTGTTTTATTTTTGAGTTTTACCTCTGTACGACTGAAGACAGCGTTGGATGATGACAAAATGTTTCTCCCGGTGAAAACGCTGCGTCTAGATAAACAGAATCAACAAAGTCAAGTAGACAATTACATCCCACAATTCACAACACTGCCATCAGACTATTCATGAAAGCAAACAAAAAGGTTCAGACATAGAGAGTGCGAATAATGGACAAGTTGCCCTGAATCATCTTGCAACAGGGGAAGGAAAGACAAGCGCCTCATGTGACAACATCTTACTCATTTTCTTTAAAATCACAGCCTCTGAACCTTCATCACCAACACCCACCATCACATTGTAAACTATAAGAGTATGAAAGCAGCCTAATTCTCCAAGCACCGAGCTCCTCCGAGTCCTTCACTTTAATAACTTCACCACATACAAACTGAAAGAGTAGTGTGCGCTGGGTTAAACTGCCTGGTTTTGGCACTGACATGAGAAAACAACAGGAATACATCAGGTACAGATTCAACATCATAATCAGAAGTTAAACATGTGACACTGTTTATTCTCACTGGGCTGGATTCTGAGAATATGTTTCACTTTTACAACTTCATTGGTATCTACATGCATGAACGCAAGATGGTGAGGACAAACCTGGTTTTCACTTTAATGTCTGGCTGATGAAGCTTTGTTTGCAGACAGTTTGAAGGTATCACGAGCAACAGATCTTCTGTGAAAACCATGTGTGAGACTTTTATTTACAGCCAAATTAGAGCATGTGAATAAAGCGTCTGTGTGACTCTCGGAGTGAAAGAGAGAGAGAGAGTACCGGTGGGTTTGTGGGGGTGATGCGACCGGAAATCTGCTGCATGAAACTGATGAAAAATCAACTTTCTTTATGAGACAGGAAAAAAGAAAGCAGGAAGGTGATATCTGTGGCTCTGAGAGACAAGGTGAGGGAGATCAACCCGCAGCTTTGCCTTCCTGCTCATCTTTAGACATAACAAAAATGAAGGTTTGTGATGTGATGGTGAAGCATATTTTTACTTCCTAAAGCTCTGGTTGAAGCACTTCGTGGGAAAGCTTCGTCAAAAGAAGCTGTGAAAACCTCAGTGTCTGAAGACTAAAGAAACACCCACCAGCGTGTGAACACTGTGTCATTCCTTTCCGATGAACAGCCCGCTGATTACGACAAGCTGAGCCTGCTGTTCACGTGGGGTTTTTT
>JAQSNX010003977.1:0-51810 GCA_029532605.1 Oreochromis grahami | reverse complement strand
CATGCGTTGAGTCATTTTCAAGGTTGTCAGGTTATAAGATAAATTGGTACAAATCGGAAGGCATGCCACTATCAGCATCATGTCATTCTAGATGCATTACTCCATTCAATTTGAAGTATTTACCTTCAGGTATGAAGTATTTAGGAATATTATTAAACCCCAAACTGGAGGATATTATGCTTTCAAATATGGAACCTCTCCCCCTAAAGATAAAAACAAATCTGGATAAATGGGGTAAATTGAATCTTACACTGTGGGGTAAAATTAATGTGATTAAAATGATGGTGGCCCCGCAGTTCAATTATGTTTCCATGATGTTACCTGTAAGACACATATTTAGTCAATTTGAGAAGTTACTTAAAGATTTTTTGTGGAATAACAAGAAGCCAAGAGTGAATATAAAGAAAATGTGGGCCTCTAAAGACATTGGGGGAATGGCCCTCCCAAATGTGAAGTTGTATAATTTAGCATTTGAAATGTCAAGACTGGCCAAGCACTGGACAGGATTGGACTCTGAGCCGAGCTGGATGAAGATCGAACAGGAACTAGTGAGCCCTTTTACACCCTTGGATGTTCTCTCACAGGGCTCGGCTATTAATGGACAAGACTTTCATGATAACCCAGTGCTCGGGTACTCTAAGGCTGTTTGGGTAGAGGTGCACAAGATGTGTGGAGCATCTCATTTAAGACAACCTTATACCTCACTATGGAACAACACTGCTGTACAGATTGGAAAAAAAACGGTGTTCTGGAAGGAATGGCTTGTCAAAGGCATACACAGGATAAGTGATCTTTACTCAGGGGGAGTGTTTATGTCATTCGCTGAAATAATCCAAAAATATGTTTTGATAAGAGAAAATAATTTTTGGAAATATTTACAAATAAGGGATTGTATTACCAAAGGAAAATTTACTCAAAGCACAAATACGGTGGTGGAGTTTTTAGAATTGTCCAGTACAGCACATAACAATCTAGAAAAAGAGATATGTGAAAACTTGAGGATTATATGGCAGAGAGATTTGAGTTGTGCAATTTCTAAAGAAGATTGGTGTAGAATTTTGTCATTCTCCGATAAATATATAAGGCCAGGGGTAAATTTACTCAGTACAAATTAATACACCGATGGTACTTCACTCCTTCTAAACTTTATAGAATGGGAATCAGCTGGAAATGTAGCTCAGATCCAGGGACATTTATGCATGCTATTTGGGAATGTGGGAAAGTTTATCCCTTTTGGCAAAAAGTATTGGACAAAATAGGAAAGTGGATTGGTTTGATAATACCCTTGTCACCAAGACTGTGCTTATTAGGGGATCGATCTGTGTTACCTGGGGTTTCAAAATATGATATTGTGGTTATAAAGGTGGGGGTGATTGCAGCGGCCCGAGTTATTCTCAGTGTATGGAAGGAACCATCTCCTCCAGAATATAATAGGTGGGAAGAAAATATGCTGAAAATGGTGTCGTATGAAAAATTCTTGGCTAGGATTAATGATGATAGGGAGGGTTTTGACAAATCATGGGGACGTGGTTTTGGCTGAGAGTGTTGGAATTTATTTTGTCAGGGCAATTATCTTCAGTTAAACTTTATGCTTGCTGTGTTGTATGTTTGTTTAGGCACCCAGTAACGGAATAACTTAAGAATTTGACTTTATTGTCGTTTTTGTGTGTGTGTGTGTACCGGCAGTTAGTAACTATTGAAAATAGACCCAAAATGCAAAGGTGAATTAACCATGGGATTGGAAGCTGTCTTTTTTTGTTTGTTGGTTTGTTTTGTTTTTGTTCTCATTTGGTTAAATGTTAAAAACAAATAAAGACTTCAATTAGAAAAAAAAACAAAGGGAAAAACCATCTCTGAATGGAGGAGGGGGCCTAAGGGTACATCTGTCACCATCTTACAATGCTGTGATTGCAGCCATTCCCCAACAATGAGTGTGACTCATGGACATTCAATTTCAATTCCTATGAGCAAGCACTTTGGCAACAGTGGGAAGGAAAAACTCCCTTTTAAGAGGAAGAAACCTCCGGCAGAACCAGGCTCAGGGAGGCGCGGGGCCATCTGCTGCGACCGGTTGGGGTGAGAGAAGGAAAACAGGATAAAGACATGCTGTGGAAGAGAGACAGAGATTAATAACAGATATGATTCAGTGCAGAGAAGTCTATTAACACAGAGTGAGTGAAGAAGAAACACCCAATGCATCATGGGAATAACTACAGCCAGCTTGAAGGCCTGTGGTACATAACCAATTGTTAAAGATAGGTTGATCTGCTTCTGATTTGAGGCTTTCTTTTGCACTCTTTAACAATCATCTTTGTGAAATTAAATAGTGGTTGCTCCTTATGTATGGACATTGCTTGTGGTGTACCCCAAGGGTCAGTTTTGGGTCCAAAATTCTTCAACTTGTACATTAACGACATCTGTAAAGTGTCCAAAGTATTAAAAATGGTACTCTTTGCTGACGATACAAACATTTTTTGCTCTGGTGATGATCTGCAGAATTTATTGGAGGATATGACTAATGAAATAAGTAAAGTGAAGTTCTGACTTGATAAAAACAAATTATCATTAAATTTGAATAAATCTAAACTTATGTTATTTGGAAATAGTAGTTTAAATACAAATGCAAAGATTCAAATAAATGGTGTTGATATTGAAAGAGTCAGTGAAAATAAATTTCTGGGGGTAATAATAGATGAAAACCTTAACTGGAGAGCCCACGTAAGATATATTCATTCCAAAGTATCACGTAGCATTGCAATACTAAACAAGGCAAAGCAGGTATTCGACAGAACATCACTTCATATTCTATACTGTTCACTGGTTTCACCATACTTAAGCTATTGTGCAGAGGTCTGGGGCAATAACTATAAAACCACATTACATTCACTTTTTACTCTTCAAAAAAAGCAATTCGAATCATCCACAATGCAGGTTATAGGGAACATACAAACTCACTATTTTTGCAGTCTGAAATATTGAAAATGGATGATCTAGTGAAATTCCAAACAGCACAAATTCTATTCAAAGCAAAAAATAAAGAACTGCCAGGTAATATTCTGAGTATGTTTTTTTTTTGAAAGAAGGAAGTTATAATTTAAGGGGTTTTGTAACTTCAAAACAGGGAAGGTACGAACTACAAGAAAAGGCTTTTGTGTTTCTGTTCATGGGGTGAAGCTATGGAACAGTCTGAATATGGAATTAAAGCAATGTCCAAACATAAAACTGTTCAAAAAGAGTTATAAAAATATGATCTTCTCGAACTATAAAGAAAAGGAAAATATTGAAATTAAGTGAATCTCTATTTAAAAAAAAAATTCATAATGTAATATTATAGTATGAAGTATATCAGAAATCTGTTCACTATTTCTATTACAAATTATATCAGTAAGGAAGCTGACTAAATATTAACTGATAATTTATGGCAACGGGGTGGGATTAAATAAGTGTTTACTTCTTCCCACTCCCTTTCAACATGTAAATTAATCAGAATGTTTTTTTTTTTGTATGCATTTTGTATAGTATTTTTCTTCTCTCTCTCTTATTTCCTTTTCTAAATGTACCTGTATATTGTTCACATGTTGAAATAAAAAAATTACCAAATTACCAATATCTTTGATCAGTGGTTGTTGATCAATCATCAAAACAATTCGTATGTTATTGATGATGAGACATTTCTACATCCAGATGAACAGAAGCTGCTTTTTCGGACTTCCTGTCTGTTGAGTATTCTTTAAAAACTCATTTTGACTCTGCCTCTCATCTCACCTGTCTGTCAGAGGGAGCCCACAGTGGAGCTGTTTGACTCGTTCATCGATCACTGGAAATCAATCACCAATTATTATATCGATACGACAGGTGAGACTCTTTAACCTGCAGCTAGTTGTTACCACAGCCACACAACCAGCCAATTGAATTCCTCTGCTGTGTGTGTGTGTGTGTGTAGATGACAGCCGTCCTGTCAGACAGACGGACATCCCCTGGCATCTCAGACAGATGTTGGACATCCTGGTGTACGAGGAGAAGCAGCAGGTGCGTCAGTGTGACTCAGAGCTGTATTGATCAGCATATCCATCAGAGTATTGAATGTCCTGTCTGCTGTATTGATCAGGCCGTGGAGGACACAGGAGCCTGTATGGAGTACTTGCTGCAGCACAAGCTGTTGGAGACACTGTGCACACTGGGGAAGGCTCAGGTAACGGTGCTGCAGCGCCCCCCTCAGGGCTACGCACTCTCACTGATACAGTGAAAGCTGAAAGCTAGGATGATGATGATGATCCTGCTCTTCAGTCATAAATGTTCAGGTTGATGAGGTCACTTCCTGTCTGAAAGGCTAGAGTGCCCATCTTAGAGGAACAGCTTGCTGTTAACTTCCTGTTTTGGTACCTGGCACTGAGACTGAGCTGCGTGGTCAGGTTTTATGGCGTGTAGCGTTAGGAGCTCACAGCTCTGATTGGTGGATCCTTCCTGGGTAACTCACAGACTGTATATGAAAGATGGAAGCAGACACTGTGGCATCGGCTGGTGAAGTCCTGATTTAGAGCTTGGAAATCGGGTTTTACAGCTAGAATAGTCTGCTTTACAAAGACTGCAGATTTAGTCCGAAGCAGCCATTGTTTGTTTACAGTCTGTAGGAACACCTGTCTCCAGGTGAGGGTCTCTGTGCTGAATCCAGTTTTAGCTTCAGAGCAGAAAGGCGGTGAACTGTGAGCTAACACTGTAAAGCTTCTGTCCTCTCTCAGTATCCTCCAGGGATGTCCCAGCAGGTCCTCCTTTTCTTCTCCAAGCTCCTGTCTCAGGTGCAGAAGCCTCTGCTGCAGCTGGTGAACGTCTACAGACCTGTGCAGGTAAACCAGGTGGAACACCTACAGCACACTGCAGAGGCTCATCTGTACCTGTTTAAGTCAGTCCTCACACGGCTTACAGCGACACGCACACAGCAGGAAGTTTAGGTTACAAACAGTATAGTGAGGTCGTCAGAGCATAGGCAGGTGAGACGCTCCACCTGAGCACAGCACAGAGGAAACAAAGCAGCGTTTTATCTCTCAGCCACCTGGGGGACAGCCCGCAGGGGACGGACCTGAAGCCTGGACACCTGAGGACACCTAAGGACGCTGATGCTGCTGAGCTCAAGCTGCTTATTTTTATTTAAATCTTCCCAATAAAGCTAACCCTTCTTCACTTTCTGTCTACCACTGCCTGTGCTGATGATGTCACTTTGTGCTCCGCCCCGTAGAAGCTGATTTGCCTCTGTGCGCTTCCTGGTTCCCAGACTGAAAAGGAGGAAGCTCAGTTCCTATTGGTCGTCTGCTCCAGAGTGAAGCAGGATCCGCACACGCTCAGATACGTCTTGCAGGTAACCTCAGAAGGTCTTAGGTCCACTTCATGTCACATGATGTGAGCTCATTATCACATGACTGTTATCTTTGTTTTCAGCTTCCAGACCAACCAGTAGGCAGTACACTGAGCTCTGACCAATCAGAGAGCAGCATGCAGGCATCCAGTGGGGGGACAGATCCTCCGCTGCCCTGCGGCCCCATCCAATCAGAGAGCAGTCTGCTGAGGGCCCTGCTGCGTCTCACTAAGAGCCAGGTCAGTAACTCGAACGTCTTGCGGTGCATTCAGGTGCCGTCTGAATAACTGGAAAATGAAAGTTGGCAGAAAGTTTTGACAAACAGAGACGTCAGCACGCAGCACTGTGAGCTCTGACCAATCGCAGTCGGCGGCAGCGACACTGTGTGCTGCACTAACGACGGAGCGCTCTGATGTCATCACTGTCCCCTCACAGAGCAGCTCGGTGTGTCTGAGGGCCCACGAGAGCCTCCTGCTGCTCTGCGGGCTGCAGGCTGGGTCCTCAGGGGAGTTGCTGAGCACTCACACCCAGCTGGGAGAGCTGCTCGCTGGGAGGCTGCAGGACCTCTACTCCCTGCTGCCTATGGAGAACGCTACAGAGCTGCAGAACTGGCCTCACACGCCCTGGAGGTAAGAACACACACACAGTAGTGCACGATGCAGTACTGCAGACTGGTGTACTGCAGCATTTCCTCTTTCCCTCAGCACGCAGTTCTCTCGCCACAGCGCTGACCCCAGTTCACAGTCTGTGGGTCACATGATCAATTTCTTCTGCTGGCTGGACTTCCTGGATCACCTGATGAGAGAGGCGCCACAGGTAATACTATCTTGACAGGTACACAGCTACTAGTAATGCTAATAAAGCTCAGGGATGCCAGTGCATTGTAGGTAGTTGCTACCATACTGTCCACACAAAATGTAAACAAAGAAACTAACAGGTGATGCGGAGGAAGACGTGCCTGAATGAGCTCCTGCACAGGTGCGCACATCCAACAGGTTCAAGCTCACACTCGGGTGTACGCAACTCCGACACGCTCTTCAGTCTTTCCTGCGTGCCGCTAAACAGAGGGAGGAATTTCTCCTGCAGCGTCCAGGGTGCGAACGACTCGCCATGCTGCTCACACTCGTCACCTGAGCGATCTTTGGACCATCTCAGGTCTTCCAGGTGTGACGCTCTCCTGGCAGGAACCGTGGGCTCGGTGTGGGCTGACTGTGGGCTGACTGTGAGCTGACTGTGAGCTGACTGTGGGCTGACTGTAAGCTGACTGTGGGCTGACTGTGGGCTGACTATGAGCTGACTGTGGGCTGACTGTGAGCTGACTGTGAGCTGACTGTGGGCTGACTGTGGGCTGACTGTGAGCTGACTGTGGGCTGACTGTGGGCTGACTGTGAGCTGGCTGTGGGCTGACTGTGAGCTGACTGTAAGCTGACTGTAAGCTGACTGTGGGCTGACTGTGAGCTGACTGTGGGCTGACTGTGAGCTGACTGTGGGCTGACTGTGAGCTGACTGTAAGCTGACTGTGGGCTCGCTGTGAGCTGACTGTGGGCTTGCTGTGAGCTGACTGGGCTTGCTGTGAGCTGACTGTGGGCTTGCTGTGAGCTGACTGTGGGCTTGCTGTGAGCTGGCTGTGAGCTGACTGTGGGCTGACTGTGGGCTGACTGTGAGCTGACTGTGGGCTGACTGTGAGCTGGCTGTGGGCTGACTGTGAGCTGACTGTAAGCTGACTGTAAGCTGACTGTGGGCTGACTGTGAGCTGACTGTGGGCTGACTGTGAGCTGACTGTGGGCTGACTGTGAGCTGACTGTGAGCTGACTGTAAGCTGACTGTGGGCTCGCTGTGAGCTGACTGTGGGCTGACTGTGAGCTGACTGTGAGCTGACTGTGGGCTGACTGTAAGCTGACTGTGGGCTGACTGTGGGCTGACTGTGAGCTGACTGTGGGCTGACTGTGGGCTCGCTGTGAGCTGACTGTGGGCTGACTGTGAGCTGACTGTGAGCTGACTGTGGGCTGACTGTAAGCTGACTGTGAGCTGACTGTGGGCTGACTGTAAGCTGACTGTGGGCTGACTGTGGGCTGACTGTGAGCTGACTGTGGGCTGACTGTGAGCTGGCTGTGGGCTGACTGTGAGCTGACTGTAAGCTGACTGTAAGCTGACTGTGGGCTGACTGTGGGCTGACTGTGAGCTGACTGTGGGCTGACTGTGAGCTGACTGTAAGCTGACTGTGGGCTGACTGTGGGCTGACTGTGAGCTGACTGTGGGCTGACTGTGGGCTCGCTGTGAGCTGACTGTGGGCTGACTGTGAGCTGACTGTGAGCTGACTGTGGGCTGACTGTAAGCTGACTGTGAGCTGACTGTGGGCTGACTGTGGGCTGACTGTGGGCTGACTGTGAGCTGACTGTGGGCTGACTGTGAGCTGGCTGTGGGCTGACTGTGAGCTGACTGTGAGCTGACTGTGGGCTGACTGTGAGCTGACTGTGAGCTGACTGTGGGCTGACTGTGGGCTGACTGTGAGCTGACTGACTGTGAGCTGACTGTGGGCTGACTGTGAGCTGGCTGTGGGCTGACTGTGAGCTGACTGTGGCTGACTGTAAGCTGACTGTGGGCTGACTGTGAGCTGACTGTGGGCTGACTGTGAGCTGACTGTGGGCTGACTGTGGGCTGACTGTGAGCTGACTGTGGGCTGACTGTGTGGGCTGACTGTGAGCTGACTGTGAGCTGACTGTGGGCTGACTGTGAGCTGGCTGTGGGCTGACTGTGAGCTGACTGTAAGCTGACTGTGAGCTGACTGTGCTGGGCTGACTGTGGGTGGGCTGACTGTGGGCTGACTGTGGGCTGACTGTGGGCTGACTGTGGGCTGACTGTGGGCTGACTGTGAGCTGGCTGTGGGCTGACTGTGAGCTGACTGTAAGCTGACTGTAAGCTGACTGTGGGCTGACTGTGAGCTGACTGTGGGCTGACTGTGAGCTGACTGTGGGCTGACTGTGAGCTGACTGTGAGCTGACTGTAAGCTGACTGTGGGCTCGCTGTGAGCTGACTGTGGGCTTGCTGTGAGCTGACTGGGCTTGCTGTGAGCTGACTGTGGGCTTGCTGTGAGCTGACTGTGGGCTTGCTGTGGGCTGGCTGTGAGCTGACTGTGGGCTTGCTGTGAGCTGACTGTGGGCTTGCTGTGAGCTGACTGTGAGCTGACTGTAAGCTGACTGTGGGCTCGCTGTGGGCTGGACACTCGGGTAAAGAGAGGGGCTGAGCTGTCAACTGATCACCACCTGGTGGTGAGTTGGATCAGGTGGCGGGGGAGGATGCTGGACAGACCCGGTGCACCTAAACGCGTAGTGAGGGTGTGCTGGGAACGTCTAGCAGAGGCCCCAGTCTGCGAGATCTTCAACTCACACCTCCGGCAGAGCTTCAACAGCATTCCAAGGGAGACTGAGGACATTGAGTCCGAATGGACCATGTTCAGCGTCTCCATCGCCGAAACTGCTGCATTGAGCTGCGGCCGCAAGGTGGTTGGTGCCTGCCGTGGTGGTAATCCCCGAACCAAATGGTGGACACCAGAGGTGAAGGGAGCCACCAAGCTGAAGAAGGAGTCCTATCAGGCTTGGTTAGCCTGTGGGACTCCGGAGGCAGCCGACAGGTATCGACAGGCCAAGCGGAATGCGGCTCGGGCAGTGGCTGAAGCAAAAACTCGGGTGTGGGAGGAGTTCGGAGAGGCCATGGAAAAAGACTTTCGGACTGCCTCGAAGAGATTCTGGCAAACCGTCAGGCGTCTCAGGAGGGGAAAGCGGTGCTCTACCTGCACTGTGTATAGTGCTGGCGGAGCGCTGCTGACATCGACTGAGAAAATTGTCAGGCGGTGGAAGGAATACTTCGAGGACCTCCTTAATCCCACTGACACGTCTTCCGAGGAGGAAGCAGAGTCTGGGGATGAGGGGAATGACCCGCCAATTTCCGGGGGCGAGGTCACTGAGGCAGTTAAACAACTCCTTGGTGGCAGAGCCCCTGGTGTTGATGAGGTCCGCCCCGAGTTCCTGAAGGCTCTGGATGTTGTAGGGCTGTCCTGGTTGACACGCCTCTACAATGTTGCATGGAGATCAGGGGCAGTACCCCTGGACTGGCAGACCGGGGTGGTGGTCCCCATCTTTAAGAAGGGAGACCGGAGGGTGTGTTCCAACTACAGGGGGATCACACTCCTCAGCCTCCCTGGGAAAGTCTATGCCAGGGTGCTGGAAAGGAGAGTTCGTCCGTTAGTCGAACCTCGGATACAGGAGGAACAATGCGGTTTTCATCCTGGTCGCGGAACACTGGACCAGCTCTTTATCCTCTCAAGGATACTTGAGGGTGCATGGGAGTTTGCCCAACCAGTCTACATGTGTTTTGTGGACTTGGAGAAGGCATTCGACCGTGTCCCTCGGGGTGTCCTGTGGGAGGTGTTGCGGGAGTATGGGGTGTCTGGCCCATTGCTACGGGCCATTCGATCCCTATACAACCGTTGCAAGAGTTTGGTTCGCATTGCCGGCAATAAGTCGGACTCGTTTCCGGTGGGTGATGGGCTCCGCCAGGGCTGCCCTTTGTCACCGGTTCTGTTCATAATTTTTATGGACAGGATTTCTAGGCGCAGCCAAGTGGCGGAGGGCTTTCACTTCGGTGGCCTCAGAATCTCATCTCTGCTTTTTGCGGATGATGTGGTTCTGTTGGCTTCATCAGGTGAAGGCCTCCAGCTCGCACTGGAGCGGTTCGCAGCCGAGTGTGAAGCAGCGGGAATGAGGATCAGCACCTCCAAATCTGAGGCCATGGTTCTCAGCCGGAAAAGGGTGGAGTGCCCTCTCTGGGTCGAGGATGAGTTCCTGCCCCAAGTGGAGGAGTTCAAGTATCTCGGGGTCTTGTTCGCGAGTGATGGGAGAAGGGAGCCGGAGATCGACAGACGGATTGGTGCTGCGGCTGCAGTGATGCGGACGCTGCACCGGTCCGTCGTGGTGAAGAGGGAGCTGAGTGTAAAAGCGAAGCTCTCAATTTACCGGTCGATCTACGTCCCTACCCTCACCTATGGCCACGAGCTGTGGGTAGTCACCGAAAGAACGAGATCGCGGATACAAGCGGCAGAAATGAGCTTCCTCCGAAGGGTGGCTGGCCTCTCCCTTAGAGATAGGGTGAGAAGTTCGGCCATCCGGGAGGGGCTCAGAGTAGAGCCGCTGCTCCTCCGCATCGAAAGGAGCCAGTTGAGGTGGCTCGGGCATCTGACAAGGATGCCTCCTGGGCGCCTCCTGGGTGAGGTGTTCCGGGCATGTCCCACCGGGAGGATGCCCCGGGGCAGACCCAGGACACGCTGGAGAGATTATATCTCTCGGCTGGCCTGGGAACGCCTTGGTGTCCCCCCGGATAAGCTGGAGGAGGTGGCTGGGGAGAGGGAGGTCTGGGCTTCTCTGCTTAGGCTGCTGCCCCCGCGACCCGGCCTCGGATAAAGCGGATGAAGATGGATGGATGGATGGATGGATGGATGGATGGATGGATGGATTGATGATAGAACAGTAGCAGTATAGTCCTTGTAAGTGGATATGAGGCCCATGTAGAGCAAAATTGAGTATTTTGGTCTAAATAATCCAAAATGTGACATCCACATATGTGGACGCCAGGTCCTAGGAGGTTAAGCTGATACTGTGCAAAGGAGGTATCACCTCGAATCTGATGAAACACCTGGCGACGCATAGCGTTTTTTAAAAAGCTGAGAAATGCACCGTGTTTGATAGCTTGCCACGAGACCTCACACCGAGCACATCTACTGCGGGTGTGGTGCCTGTTATCGGACCCGGAGTTAGCAACATCCCCCAAAAACCCGAAGAGGAGAGTCCTGGCCCCTAGCCCTGTCAGCGTAGCAGAAATGATGAGGATGATGATGGCAGCAGCAGCCGTTCTCCTCTGCGTGAGTAGCTTCATGTTATTCGTGTGTAATTTACGTTGAGTAGGCTAACCACGTTATTAAATTAATGCACGTAAGGTGAACTAGCAAACACCATCGTAGTTACATGCAGCTGTCTTCTTGTTTGATAGAGTGATACCATATATGCCCTATAGCTGCAGAAAAGGATAACATTGTTATCTTTTTACAAAAAAAACAGCTAATCATGAGAGGTTTTAGGACAAAGTTTGTGTTTTCCATTGTTTAAGCACCAGTTTCAACCAAAGGAGGTGTGTTGTATCAACAGAAAAGGCTAACTTGGTTATCATTTTGCAGAAAGAAAAGAGACTGCTAAAAATAAAAACATAAGAGGTTTTTGAACAAAGTTTGTGTTCTCTATTCTTTAAACACCGTCCCCGTTTCAAAAGTACCAGTTTGGCACCGGTATCGGATAAGACCTAAACGATACCCATCCCTATGCATCGAGCTGATGATGTCATGATCCTCGGCACTGTAGTACAGCTGATAGTCCCAAAAGGCTGCTTCTGTTCATCTGATGGTCATCATCAGCTGACTGCAGGTCTCCAACCTCATAACCAGGACATCTGCACAATAACTGACACGAACAGCGGGCTGTGAGCTCAGTTTATGATCATTAGCATAAACAGGTGTGGTGTGTCTGTGTGTGTGTGTGTGATCATCGATCAGTGGTTGTTGCTACGTCCAGATGAACAGAACCAACTCGTTTCCACGCCTGGATGATAGTGCTAATGCTAACACTACTGCTAAGCTATTGCTAATGCTAACACAATCATCTGATCTCCACTCACACCTCACTGTATGTGTGTGTCTGCAGGTGTTGTCAGTGAAGTTGGCTGTGTGTGTTTGTCAGCTCTGGTTGGTGGAGCTTCTTCAGCCTCAGCTGTTGGACACGTGAGTCCTTCATCATCCTTCGTCATCCTTATCACAGGAAGTGGGGCTGCTCTCTGATCTCAGGTGTGTGTTTGTGTGTGTTCAGGTGTGAGCAGATGGTGCTGGGCTCCACCTCTGTCCTCTGTGCCACCGTCAAGCTCGTCCAGTCCTCATCTCTGCTGGATCAGCTCGTCCACTTCCTGCTGCGGAGCGACGCTGCTCAGCCGCTGCTGCGCCGCTGCGACCACATCTCTGACCAGGTGAGAGCCCACTCCAGCTGATACCTGCAGCTAGCTAGAGTGCGGAGACGGGAAGCATAGAAACGGCTGTGTGTTTCCTCAGATCAGCATGGTGTCACTGTGTCTGGTGGAGGAGCTGCTCCAGAAACCTCACAGGGACGTCTTGGACGTGCTGTTGCTGAGTTTCCTGCAAACTCGGAGTTACCTGAGTCCACCTGCCTCGGCACAGGAGGAGCAGCAGACGGAGAGTGGCGAGGACAGCGAGTAGGTGCTTCATGTGAGGCGGGTGGGTGTGTGTCTTTGCTGTCCCCGGCTGATGATGCGTTTCCTGTGTGTCAGAGACCCGGAGGACGACCCATTCTTTTCCGACAGCCTGACCTTCTCAGACAGTCCCCACCCCCTCCGCCTCCTCCATCCGGACCCCAGACAGCTGATGATGTCATCAACAGGTAACGCACCTGAGGCTGCGCCGCACAGAGAGTAACGAGTTAACTGAGGAACAAAACACGACTGTGTCTGTGTGTGTGTGTGTGTGTGTGTCTCTGTGTGTGTGTGTGTCCGTGTGTCCACCTCTGTTACTGTGTGAGTGTGTGTGTGTGTCAACCTCTGTTACTGTGTGTGTGTGTGTGTGTGTGTGTGTATCCACCTCTGTTACTGTGTGTGTGTGTGTCTGTGTCTGTGTCTGTGTGTGTGTGTCCATGTGTCCACCTCTGTTACTGTGTGTGTGTGTGTGTGTGTAGTTTCCTGTGTTTGGTTCCTGTTCAGGTGCGATCATCTCAGCTGCTGCAGGAAGGAGGATACGAGTCGTACGTCCACGACGCTCACACACTGGTCAGAAGACACACACACACGCAGCTGTCACTGGTCTCTGACCTACAGTCAAACAAACATACCTGTGTCTGACTCCTCCCACTTCCTCAGGTGACCGAATGTCAGGCTCTCTCGCTGTCCTGGGATTGGCCACTCACTCCCCCCTCCCTTTCCCTGTCGTCAGGTAAAGACTCCGCCTCCTTTTTCGAAGGTCACCTGCTAAAAGTTCTCTTTGACCGACTGGGACGCCTCCTGGAACAGGTACACAGACACACACCTGTGCCCTGCGTGGTTCCCTCTGGCTCACGTGTGCAGGTGATGACGATGATGTGTGTTTGCAGCCGTACGAGTTGAACCTGCAGCTGACGGCTGTTCTCTCCAGGCTGTCGGCGTTTAGCCACCCTCTGCTGCACGAGTACCTGCTCAACCCCTACATACACCTGTCTCAGTCCTCCAGGTCACTCTTCTCTGTCCTCATTAGGGTGAGACACGTTCTCCAGAGGAGGGCGGGGCCAGGCATTTGTTTTTAAGTTAGGGCGTGTCTGTTTTAACACCTGTCTGTGTGCCAGGTGATGGGGGAGCTGATGCAGAGGATCCAGGAGGTCTCTAACCTGAGCGAGCGACTGCTGAACACCAGGAGAGCGCTGCTGGGCCTGCCGCACGACCCCGGGTAACTACCTGCTGTAACGCCTCACTCCAGCCAGGCGTGGCGCCGTAAACACACTTACCAGGGCTGCAGCGACTCATCGAGTGACTCGATTATAAAATGTCTCTACACAAATTCTTCTTTGATGTTTCTTTAATGTGGTAATGACGTAAACGCGAGCGTTTCAAGTGAAAGCTGCTGCAGTAGAAACGAGGCGGACTCTGTTCGCACGGGAAGAGCAAAGAGGCGGAGCCGTTAGGGAGACGGTAGCATGACAGGAAACAGCAGCTGTTCGTGTGACCACCATTAGAACCTTTACTGGGAAAGAGCTGCAGGAGTCAGAGCCTCAACAAACCGTGACGTGAAGTAGGCTCCACCTAGGGATGGGTATCGTTTAGGTTTTATCCGATACCGGTGCCAAACTGGTACTTTTGAAACGGTGCCGGTGCTTAAACGGTGCTCGAATCAGTGTTTAAAGAATGGAGAACACAAACTTTGTAATAAAACCTCTCATGTTTAGCTGTTTTTTTTGTAAAAAGATAACAATGTTAGCCTTTTCTGCAGCTATAGGGCATATATGGTATCACTCTATCAAACAAGAAGACAGTCGCATGTAACTACGACGGTGTTTGCTAGTTCACCTTACGTGCATTAATTTAATGCAGTGCAGACCCAAGATGGCGCCAGCCATAGACACCGGTCTATGGCTGGCCGTCTTTACTCTCGCTTTCGCCTGCTTCTGCCCCTTTGCTCTTTACCCTCTCTATCCCAGCTTCTGGATTTTGGCATAGTACTTTTTATTTTCTTCATATTATGCTCATCAGGTGGCTGTGCATTATTAACATACGACCGGAAACACTCCTAGACCTCCGTTTCTCCTTTTCACATCGCTTCGATCGACACTGGACTTTAGGACCTGCCGCCCCACTACGACCAGACCCCCCCATTAGCTTTCCCTGCCTACCCCCTTTTAATCTGTATAAGAAACAATACAGGAGATACAGGAGACGCGGTAGAAGGAGTGGCTTCCGTGTGCGCATGAAAGCTTACCTTGAAGCACGAGCTACGGTTTACCCATATGCCTCTGGGGACTTGCTACGCTCTCTCCGTGCAGTCTCCAGTGATCGTCCCGTCGCTAAACTGCTTAGCCACCGGTGGATTTGCTCCGTCTCACAGCAAGCTTACCCAGCCCTTCCAGCGGCATGCCTCCCTGCTCGGACCTGGATTGCCTCGTACAGACGTGGTGTCAACCACAGCAACCTCAGAGCCCTGCGACGTGCTACTCGTGCGGATGCTGCGCCCTGGACACGGATGGCTCTTTTCAACGTCAGGTCGCTGGTAAATAAGACCTTTGTGTTAAACGACTTTTTCTCCACCACGACCCTCGATGCTCTCTTTCTGACGGAGACCTGGATTCGCCCTTGTGAGTCGCTTCCTTTTTCTGAGCTAAAAAAGACTGTCTTTTTTAGCTCTCCGAGGCTTACCGGTAGAGGCGGCGGCTTAGCCTCGTTCTCTAAATGTAAATACAAAGTCCGACAGCTACCCTGTTCTTCCTACATCAGTTACGAGCCTCAACTTCTGGAGATGACTGCCTCGCGAACTTCGCTGATTGTTTTGGTTTACCGGCCACCTAAATATAATAAGACTTTTATTCACAAATTTGCTGACCTTCTTGGTTCAGTTATTTTTAAATATGACTGTGTGCTTATTATGGGTGATTTTAACATTCATATCTGCTGTAACGACGATCCGTTAGCCAAAGACTTCCTTGCATTAACGGACTCTTTTAATCTTGCCCAGTGGGTTAATCAACCAACCCACGCTAGGGGCCACACCCTCGATCTGGTTTTTTCATGTGGCTTGAACATTAGCATTAAGGATATAAGCAATGTTGGGATTTCTGATCACTTTCCTGTTATCTTTGATGTTAACTTATGTACTTCTGAACTTCACCCTGATGCTCTCCTACGCCCTACATGTATAATTAATTCTGGAACTGTGGAGAATTTTTCAATGTCTTTTGTGAAACTTGCCTCTTCCATTCCTGACTGTTCCCTGGCTTCCACGATTGATGACTTTGCTAGCACCTTTTTTTCCACATGCTCCTCCATCCTCAATACTGTTGCCCCTGTTAACCTCCTAGGACCCGGCGTCACATTTTGGGTTATTTAGACCAAAATACTCAATTTTGCTCTTTAAGGGCCTGATATCCATTTACGAGGACATTATACCGCTACTGTTCTATCAAAATTTTAAACGAATATCCTCATATGTGGCTCTGATTTTTCATAAAAACAAAAATAAGGTAAAAAAAAAATCTGGTAATTCTTTGTTTTTACATTTATTGGGCCCCAATATGCCCAAATATCAAAGAGAAATTAAAAATGCATGCTGTGGAAGAGTTCGGGTCTTAGGAGGTTAAAATGAAGCACCCAAGATCCTTTTCCCGATGCTGGCTAAACGATTCTACACGTGCCTTGCGACGTGTGTGCCGCCGGGATGAGAGAAGATGGAAGAAAGATAGACTCCAGGTTTCTTATATCTTGCGTGCCAGCCGGTTGCAATTTCAACTTGCTGCTAAAATGGCCAAAGCTGGCTTCCTATCTAAAATTATTCTTACTCATGGTCACAACCCCCGATTCCTCTTTAATGTTTTCAACTCATTGGTTAACCCCTGTCCTGAATTGCCACTGGCGTGCTCTCCTTCTCTCTGTGAAAATTTTTTAACTCATTTTATTCGTAAAGTTTTACATCTTAAGTCCTCGCTCCCTTCAGTGACGAGTTTTATTCCCACCCCTGGTTGTTCATCATCATTTCAACAGTTTGAGCTGGTGTCACTCCATACTCTCAAGCGATTTATTGACCAATCAAAGAACACCTTGCCTGCTTATGATATCCTTCCATCTCGTTTAGTTAAGGATTGCTTCAGCGTAACTGGACCCAGCATCTCTAATGAATATATCTCTACTTGCAGGCTCTGTTCCTTTAGCCTTCAAACACACTGTTGTCCAGCCCGTTCTTCAAAAAAGGAACCTTGATCATAAAGATCTTGGGAACTATAGGCCGATCTCTAAGCTTCCATTCCTGTCCAAAATACTGGAAAGGATCGTTCTTTCACAACTCCAGTCGTATTTGGATACGAATGCCATTTATGATAAATTTCAGTCTGCTTACAAACCCTGTTATAGTACTGAAACGGCCTTGCTCAGAGTCCTCAATGATCTCCTTCTGATTGCTGACTCCGGACGCTCTTCAGTCTTGGTCCTACTAGATCTATCCTCGGCCTTTGATATGGTAGATCATAACATCCTATTAGTGAGGCTTGAACACACAGTTGGCATTGGAGGTGCCGCCCTAGATTGATTTAAGTCATACCTCTCTAATAGGTCCTTCTCGACCAATTTTGGCCCTTATTTCTCCTCTGCGGCACCTGTCTCCTGCGGTGTGCCTCAAGGATCTGTCCTTGGCCCCCTGCTCTTCTCACTGTATATTGTTAAGGTTCAAAAATTGGAGATAAGGAGTACGGAGGGCTCACAACCAAATAACAACTCTGGTCCAGAGGATGTGATCAAAGCGAATATTTATTGATTACACGCGTGGAGTCCGAAGCTGGGCAAAGTCAGCACTCGAACTGAACTTACAACAATTAGACAAAGGTTTTATATGGGGACAACAACAAAGCCCCCCTCTTTTGCAAAACAGACAATAGTACAGCTTACGTCAATCCAAACCACAAAATGTTCCATTACCTTTTACCATAGTTTTAAGAACATTACGTCTCATCTCCATCCCGGTGCCGCGCCATGTACGCATTCTTATCTCAACATCAGTTGCACTTCCTCTAAGTACTTCGGCACAATTCTGCATTTGCAGCAAAAATACATCTTGACTTTTTACCTACCAAAATAGATCTATTATGGTGTGTATGTGTATGTGTGTGTGTGAGTGTGTGTGTGTATGTGGGTGCCTGCTGTGTAGGCTATGTATGTGTCATGACCTCGTCTGCACTCTGGCTCACCTCACACCTCTATCATAGTCAGACATAAGGCCTGAGCTTTTACACAGATACACTATGAGTGCCTCCTAGACTAAAGGTCACACTCGAATCATAATACTCAAACCATCAAGGAAACTTACTTAAAATGAACCTAAGTGAACCTTAAAACTTACATAAAAGGATATAAATGATAAATGATACAAACTTAAATCTTAGCTCTAAAGGATATAAGGATATAAGAATATAAGGATATAACTCCAGGCATCTGACATGTAAGCATGTGTATTGCAATTCCTTTCAGAGCTCCTGTTCTTCTCACCTTGTATTGGCTGATCATTAACGCCCGCCAAGAGTTTCTGACCTTCACTTGACCAGGAGCCACAGCTCTTTAATATGCTCAAATGCAATCATGTATAAAAGATTAAAATCATTTTCATAACACAGGTTTCTCCTTCTCAGCTCTGCCAATATGTTTGCTCGTCTCTATTACAGTTTGATCATTGAAAATTACACTGATCAGCATACTATGTGGAAGCTACAGATTACATAATGGCAAAAGCATTTTGTCGGACCCCTCAATATGCTCCCCTTAGGCGCAATCTTTGAGAAGTATAACATCGCACATCATTGCTATGCCGATGACATACAGATGTACTTGGAGCTAACTGATGATCCCTCTATGTCTTTGTACGGCTTTTGCGAGTGCATGCGTGAGGTCAAAAATTGGCTCGCAGGTAACTCTCTTATTCTAAACAACAGGAAAACGGAAATTATCGTGTTTGACAGTAGAGTCCCCCGTGGCCAACTCCGTGACGCCCTCGGTTCCTTTAACAGCTTCCTCACCGACACTGTTAGTGACCTGGGTGTATTTTTGGATAGCTCTTTTAAGTTCGACAAACAAGTGTCTTCTGTTGTTAAATCTTGTTTCCATCAATTGCGTCTTATTAGCAAGGCCAGACATTATGTTCCACATAGGGACCTTGGAAAGCTTATCCACGCCTTTGTGACATCTAGGTTGGATTATTGCAACTCACTTTACTTCGGTCTTAACTCTGATCTCCTCCATAGACTCCAAATTGTTCAGAATGCAGCTGCTCGTCTTCTTACTGGTAGTGGGCGGCGTGTCTCTATTACCCCTGTCCTTGCTGATCTGCATTGGCTTCCCGTTAAGTACCGCATTCAATTCAAAATCCTGCTGCTTACCTTCCGAATTATTAACAATATAGCTCCAAGCTACCTCATTGAGCTACTTAGATCATACACCCCTACTAGAGCATTAAGATCATCTTCCCAGTCACTCTTGGTACTGCCGAGATCTCGGCTGAAGACTAGAGGTGACCGCGCGTTTGCCTTGGCTGCACCCGATTTATGGAATAACCTCCCCATCGCTATACGCGAGTCTGATTCCATCCATTCCTTCAAATCGCGGTTAAAAACCCACTTATTTAGTCTCACCTTTTCTACCAGTTAACGCCTGCTTGATACTTAGCTTAACGCTTATTCTTATCTTCGGCATATTATTAATTACTTTTAATTCATTTTTAATTTTTTGATTGTTTTATCCTCTACACTTAGCTTTCTTTTATGCTTTTATATGCAATTCTTTTGCCTTTGTGTGTTTTAATGCCATTCAACCTGCTAGCACGTTTTGGTACCTTGCCATAGCCCTCATCCTTCCCTGTTACTTCATCTTACCCTCTTGCATGTTAAGCACTTTGGTACACCACTGGTTTTTAAATGTGCTATATAAATAAAGTTTGTTGTTGTTGTTGTTGTTTAATAACGTGGTTAGCGTACTCAACGTAAATGTACACAAAACTGAACAACATGAAGCTTACACAAGAACAACATGAATTTCTGCTATAACAGGTATGTGCTGCTACTCACGCAGAGGAGAGCTACGGCTGCTGCTGCCATCATCATCCTCATCATTTCTGCTACGCTGACAGGGCTAGGGGCAGGACACTCCTCTTCGGGTTCTTGGGGGATGTTGCTAACTCCGGGTCCGATAACAGGCACCACACCCGCAGTAGATGTGCTCGGTGTGAGGTCTCGCAGCAAGCTATCAAATATGGTGCATTTCTCGGCTTTTAAAAAAACGCTATGCGTCGCCAGGTGTTTCATCAGATTCGAGGTGTTACCTCCTTTGCACAGTATCACCTTAAAGCACTTGTTGCAGGCTGCTGAGTTTGCATCTTTTGCTGTGAAATACAGCCAGACTTTGACCACTTTGCCTTGGGCATTTTTAATCTGTAGCTCTGCTCTAAAAGAACGTACGTACCTGGGCCCGCCTACTATCCTTGGAAAGGTAAAATGATTGGCTAGAATCCAAAGTGTATGACATCTCAAGAAAAAAAGGCACCGAAATAAAGCACTGAAATGCGCACTGCTTTTCGGTCTGGTTACTACCGTTTATGTCAGAACCGGTGCCATTATGGCACCCGATACTGGTACCCATCCCTAGCTCCACCCACCGCCACTTGTGTCATAGACACACACACACACCTCTCCAGATGATCTGAGGCGTGTTTTAACCCCACAGCTCGCTCCAGGCTGATGGCAGCCGTCACTTTTTACATGGAAGTGTACAGGGCCCTAGACCAGATTTATTACAAGGCTTTGAAATGATCTAAAAACTGTTTTAAGTACTTAAAAATAATAAGTTTTCTCTCTTTTGTAGGTTTATTATCGCTCATTAATAAGACAAAAATATTTCTTACTCGATTACTCGGTAATCAGTAGCTGCAGCCCTGCACAGTCTGCTGTCATACTCCAGACTCCACCTGTACTGAACTCAGCTGTTTTGACTGTGAGCTGCTGGTCCTGTGTTCACAGACTGGATCACCTGACCCTGCTCAAAGGAGTCATCGTCCTCGAGGAGTTCTGCAAGGAGCTTGCTGCCATCGCCTTCGTCAAGCTGCCCCAGGACCAGGACTGAGTCACTTGGAACTTACACTTTGGATTACAGATCAACATGTAAATATTGGGTCACATCCTGCAGGTACACCTGGGAGAAAGAAGCACATTCAGAATCTTCAGGTGTTTTTTTTTTTTTTAAGTTCTTCTTTTATAGCGAAAAACTGCCCGATGTCTTGGTGCCATTTCTGAGGCGACCTGAACGCGTCGGTGTCACTCTGCAGGTGAACGGCGTTTGATTGGTCAGCACGTTTATTTATGTTTTCAGTCTTTAGCTGATTTTAAACAAACAGGAAGTATTAATTAACCAAAGACCAAGACAGACTTTTAATTCATTTGAAAGCCTGATGCTTAGCCTCGTCCACCCCAGCTGTAAAACTCAGAAACCAGTCTTACTTGTTATCATCTATCGTCCACCTGGGCCTTACACAGAGTTTCTCTCTGATTTCTCAGACTTTTTATCTGATTTAGTGCTCAGCTCAGATAAAATAATTATTGTGGGTGATTTTAACATCCATGTAGATGCTAAAAATGACAGCCTCAACATCGCATTTAATCTGTTATTAGACTCAATTGGCTTCTCTCAAAATGTAAAAGAACCCACCCACCACTTTAATCACACTCTAGATCTTGTTTTAACGTATGGCATAGAAACTGAACATTTAACAGTGTTTCCTGAAAACCCTCTGCTGTCTGATCATTTCCTGATAACATTTACATTTACAATAATTGATTACACAGCAGTGGAGAGTAGACTTTATCAAAGTAGATGTCTTTCTGAAAGTGCTGTAACTAAGTTTAAGAATATAATCCACCCACTGTTATCGTCTTCAATGCCCTGTACCAACATAGAGCAGAGCAGCTATCTGAACGCTACTCCAACAGAAATCGATTATCTTGTTAATAATTTTACCTCCTCACTACGTACGACTCTGGATACTGTAGCTCCAGTGAAAACTAAGGCCTCAAATCTGAAGTACTGACTCCGTGGTATAATTCTCAAACACGTAGCCTAAAGCAGATAACTCGTAAGCTGGAGAGGAAATGGCGTGTCACAAATTTAGAGGATCATCATTTAGCCTGGAGAAATAGTTTGCTGCTTTATAAGAAAGCCCTCCGCAAAGCCAGAACATCTTACTATTCATCACTGATTGAAGAAAATAAGAACAACCCCAGGTTTCTCTTCAGCACTGTAGCCAGGCTGACAAAAAGTCAGAGCTCTACTGAGCCAACCATCCTTTTAACGTTAACTAGTAATGATTTCATGAACTTCTTCACAAATAAAATTTTTATCATTAGAGAAAAAATTACCAATAATCATCCCACAGATGTAATATTATCTACAGCTACTTTTAGTACCATCGATGTTAAGTTAGACTCTTTTTCTCCAATTGATCTTTCTGAGTTAACTTCAATAATTACTTCCTCCAAACCATCAACGTGTCTTTTAGACCCCATTCCTACAAAACTGCTCAAAGAAGTCCTGCCATTAATTAATGCTTCAATCTTAAATATGATCAACCTATCTCTAATAATCGGCTATGTACCACAGGCCTTCAAGGTGGCTGTAGTTAAACCTTTACTTAAAAAGCCATCTCTAGACCCAGCTGTCTTAGCTAATTATAGGCCAATCTCCAACCTTCCTTTCATATCAAAAATCCTTGAAAGAGTAGTTGTCAAACAGCTAACAGATCATCTGCAGAGGAATGGCTTATTTGAAGAGTTTCAGTCAGGTTTCAGAGCTCATCACAGCACAGAAACAGCTTTAGTGAAGGTTACAAATGATCTTCTTATGGCCTCTGACAGTGGACTCATCTCTGTGCTTGTCCTGCTAGACCTCAGTGCTGCGTTCGATACTGTTGATCATAATATCCTATTAGAGCGATTAGAACATGCTGTAGGTATTACAGGTACTGCACTGCAGTGGTTTGTATCATATCTATCTAATAGACTCCAATTTGTGCATGTAAATGGAGAGTCCTCTTCACACACTGAGGTCAATTATGGTGTTCCACAGGGTTCAGTGCTAGGACCAATTCTATTTAAGATAAGATAAGATAAGATGGCCTTTATTAGTCCTACGGGTGGGAAATTTGTTTTGTTACAGCAAAAGTGCAAAGTTATGTAGCAGAAAGTAGGAAACACTGGAATGCAATAAAATAAAATACTATATACAATAGAATAAAATAGAATAGAATAATATATACAATAGAATAAAATAGAAATACAACTACTATATACAACTGAGTAGGAAAATACAAAAACACAACTTCGTCAGAAGAAGAATTGCATGTATAGCAGTCTTATTGCACATGTGTGGGTTTGTGTGTTTGATCAGCTGCAAAAGTCTTTATTGTAGAGTCTGACAGCAGTGGGGAGGAAAGACCTGCGAAATCTCTCCGTCCCACACCGTGGGTGCCGCAGTCTCCCACTGAAGGAGCTGCTCAGTGCTGTCACAGTCTCATGCATGGGGAGTATTTACATTATACATGCTTCCCTTAGGCAGCATCATTAGAAGACATAGCATAAATTTTCACTGCTATGCAGATGACACGCAGCTCTATCTATCCATGAAGCCAGGTAACACACACCAATTAGTTAAACTGCAAGAATGTCTTAAAGACATAAAGACCTGGATGGCCGCTAACTTTCTGCTTCTTAATTCAGATCAAACTGAGGTTATTGTACTCGGCCCTGAAAATCTTAGAAATATGGTATCTAAGCAGATTCTTACTCTGGATGGCATTACCTTGGCCTCCAGTAACACTGTGAGGAACCTTGGAGTCATTTTTGACCAGGACATGTCCTTCAATGCATATATTAAACAAATATGTAAGACTGCTTTCTTCCATTTGCGCAACATCTCTAAAATTAGAAATATCCTGTCTCAGAGTGATGCTGAAAAACTAGTTCATGCATTTATTACTTCCAGGCTGGACTACTGTAATTCACTATTATCAGGATGTCCTAAAAACTCGCTGAAAAGCCTTCAGCTGATCCAAAATGCTGCAGCAAGAGTCCTGACAGGGACTAGAAAGAGAGAGCATATTTCTCCTGTTTTGGCTTCCCTTCATTGGCTTCCTGTTAAATCCAGAATTGAATTCAAAATCCTGCTCCTCACATACAAGGTCTTAAATAATCAGGCCCCATCTTATCTTAATGACCTTGTAGTACCATATCACCCTATTAGAGCACTTCGCTCTCGCTCTGCAGGCCTACTTGTTGTTCCTAGAGTATTTAAAAGTAGAATGGGAGGCAGAGCCTTCAGTTTTCAGGCCCCTCTTCTGTGGAACCAGCTTCCAGTTTGGATTCAGGAGACAGACACTATCTCTACTTTCAAGATTAGGCTTCAAACTTTCCTTTTTGCTAAAGCATATAGTTAGGGCTGGACCAGGTGACCCTGAATCCTCCCTTAGTTATGCTGCAATAGACGTAGGCTGCCGGGGATTCCCATGATGCATTGAGTTTTTCCTTTCCAGTCACCTTTCTCACTCACTATGTGTTAATAGACCTCTCTGCATCGAATCATATTTGTTACTAATCTCTGTCTCTCTTCCACAGCATGTCTTTATCCTGTTTTCCTTCTTTCACCCCAACCGGTCGCAGCAGATGGCCCCGCCCCTCCCTGAGCCTGGTTCTGCCGGAGGTTTCTTCCTGTTAAAAGGGAGTTTTTCCTTCCCACTGTCGCCAAAGTGCTTGCTCATAGGGGGTCATATGATTGTTGGGTTTTTCTCTGTATTTATTATTGTGCTATCTACTGTACAATATAAAGCGCCTTGAGGCGACTTTTGTTGTGATTTGGCGCTATATAAATAAAATTGAATTGAATTGAATTGAATTGTCAGAGTCCAGTTTTGAATGTGTCACATGTCAGTGAGACGTTCCCATTGGATGATCACTTGGCGTGATGTCAGCACATTACACTTAAAGACTGCCAAAGCGAGCGATGCCTGTCATGTGACATTATGTCAGTGAATCTCATTGACTTTGTGATAGCTTGTCCTCCAATCACCAACCGGCGCAGTTTGATGAATGGAGCCAGGGTTAATGAGCCGTGAAGTCTGATTGGCTGAACACGCATTTAAATACAGAGAAACCCTCATGGTGGCGAGTCCTCATTCATCATTAGCCACGCCCTAAATGTTGTCAATCAGTGTGCAACCATGTTGCTTTGTTTTTGGTGAAAGAGAGCGACTGTTTATCAGCTTCACTGGATGAAACTTTACCGGTCTGATGGACTTCCTGCTGCTTTCACATGGCGAGTGTCACATCGAAGTCGCTCCTCCATTTGGCGGGAACACCTGTCCACATACTTTTGGTCGTTATGTGTCAGAATCTGTCTTATTTCACCATAAAACTGCAGGTCAACTGTCCACATACTTTTGATCCACTGAGCAGACAGTATGAAAAAGCTTTGTATAATTGATGATGATGATAATGAAGAGTTTGGTGTGTGAGACAATAAAAGTGTGCTGACAGCTGTCTGTCATGTTGTCCTTGAAAGTTTCACCAAAAAAAGTTTTTGTGTGTGTGTTGGGGGGGGTCACTGATCCCAGCGCAGTCAAAAAGGATGAAGCTGATTGGCTCCCTGTATCCATAATAAGTAAGTAATGTGTTTCATCATCAGAGCTGCTCCTGTTGATAGTTATTGATCAGTTTTATTGGTTTCATCTGAACAGATCATCTGCAGCGCCCCCGTCGCCCCACCGGGGAACTGCAAACTACTGCAGGTAGTACAGGAAGTCAGGCCTGGTTCTTTCACAGTAAAAGTACAGCAGTTTGAACGTGTTGTTAAATATACATAAACATCCTGACACAAATCCAAAAATCTGAATCTGACAAGAAAAGTCTGTAAGAAGCAGAGCACGTATCACTTCCTGTCGTGTCTGCAGCTCGTTTCGATTAACGTGTCGTTCGCTCAGTTGAAGAAAACTCAGCATTGAGAGGCAGAGTCATACCTGGACATGTGCCTCAGAGAAATCAGCAGAGGGCGATATAACCCCAACCCTGCCTGCAGTAATATTGGCCAATCAGAAGCCTGCAAAAGAAGCTCAGTATGCACACCTTTGATCACACAAAACCTGTTCTCTTCGTTCTCAGAGAGACACGTTATGAGACGACACTGATGATCAAACCTGAAAATCTGTACCAGGTAAATAATCTGACAGAAGAACAAGCAGAGTATCGTTATCGTTAATCTGGTGATTTGTGACCGAGTGCTATAATACAGATTTGAATGGCAGACAATGACTGACAATGGCAGACAACGCGCTCAGAGCTGCTGTCATACGGTGACGGCTGTGAGACTTTAGAGACTGTATCCATGGAAACATTACAGCTTCCTGTCCCATCGCCCAATGAAGGAGACATGAAATCAGAGAGAATGAATGTGATTGGTTGATCAGGTGTTCAGGTGTGTGTTCTGTGTTTGCAGCAGTAAATCAGAATCCTCTCCTGCATCAGCACGCGAACGTGAACACATGAACATGTGAACATGAACGCACATGCAGTGAGAGCTGCTAGAGCTAAAAAGCTGGCCTTCATCATCGCTGCCTGAATCTCAGTTTAGCGACAATAAAAGGCATCAGAGAAAACATGACGTGCACCTGACCAGGTGATGTACTCAGCATCCGTTACCATGGGGTTTTACCAGGTGAAGAGCGAACACTTGCTGGCGTTAGTCAGCTTTCAGGACTCCGGGTCTCAACTTACAAACCTGTCTGGCTGGGGTTTTATTGTGAAGGGCTGCACCGGAAGTGTGTGGTTGCGAGCGTGCTTGGAGCCTCCCTGCAGCGCAGCAGAGGAGGAGGAGAAAGAGCTGAAGGTCACAGCTGGAGCAGCATCATCAGCACCGATCAATCCTGTGATCGATCATCGGTCACAGCAGCAGCGAGACACACCAGCAGCCTCCGCCAGCCTCCGCCTGTCTCCGCCCGCCTCTCCGCCATGGGGAACCGAGGGATGGAGGAGCTGATCCCGCTGGTGAACCGGCTGCAGGATGCCTTCTCCGCCATCGGCCAGAACTCCAACCTCGACCTGCCGCAGATCGCGGTGGTGGGCGGCCAGAGCGCCGGCAAGAGCTCGGTGCTCGAGAACTTCGTGGGCAAGTGAGTCCACCTGTGTGTGTGTGTGTGTCCACCGGTGTGTGTGTACCTGTATAGACATGTTTGTGGGTACCAAAAATAGAAACGTTCCTATGCTTGTTATGGTTAGGGTAAGCAGCTGGGGAAAGCTTTTGTTCAATTAGAGGTCCTCATTAAGATATGAAAACGAGAATGCGTGTGTGTTTGTGCCCACCTGTCTGTTTGAGCTGGGGGTTATTCTTCCTTCTGTTCAGCCCTTTGAAACACATTCAGGTGGAGGTGTGACGTTTGGCTGGAGGTGGTTGGAGGTGTGATGTTCGGGTGGAGGTGTGTCGGTTCAGGTGTGAGGTTGTGGCACTGGAGCAGAGTTAACCGACCCGCTCATGAGCTGGTAAATGGACTGATTCTTTCACAGTGCTTTTCCCATCCATCCACCCACACCCACACGCATGCAACCACACAAGCACTTTCTTCTATGCTTTAGGTGCTAACTAGCTAACATTTGCTCTGATGGATGCATCGCAGACATACTTGTTGTTAGTATCTTGCCCAAGGATATTTGGCTGGCAGACTGGGGGAGCCTGGGATCGAACCACCAACCTTCCGATCAGTAGATGACCTGCTCCACCCCATCATCTGCAAGATGTGTTTGTCTGTGACGCTGATCCCAGATCACAACTCAGAGAGATTATATAATTTGTCTGGCCCGAGAGCGCCTAAAGATCCCACAGCAGGACCTGGAAAACCTCCAGTTTTCCAGGTCCTGATTACCCTGTTGCTAAGAAGGTGGAAAGAGATGAATGGAAAGCCCAGAGCCCCAGAACAGTAATATTTTAGAAAACACTTCCTGAGATAAAATTCTGACCTACTTAAAAAGAAAAACGTCAGAAATGAGCCATGCCTCTGTTCCCAACATTCCGTTTGGCACACTTTTTCTACTCCTGCTCTGTGTGATGTCACAGAGGCAATATCGTCATATGGTCATCTCAGGCACAGAGGGGGTGGCGGTAGCCAATCAGAAGAGGTGTATTAAAGGGGCAGGAGCTGATTTTAGATGGAGGACAGGCTGGGGGTCATACAAAGAAGGATTATTTTGAACTTTGAATCATGCAGAGCTGTTGTGGTGGAGTGAAGTGTCTTTAAATCTGTTCTGTGTGACATACATGTGATTTTCTGGGCAGTAGAGTTCAGTTAGTGATGCCCTCAAGTGTGAGCTGCCAAGGAGGAGGTGGCAGGAGGGTGGAGGAGGTGGATCTGTGCAGATAGAAACAGTGTGTGTCTCTGAGGTCTGTAGTTTGAGTCCTGCTGGAAGATGGCATGTGATTGGCTGAATATTTTTATCTTCACCCTGAGAATGGGGGGGGGGGTGTCTCTGTCTGCATCTCTGCTATTATTGGTTGCTTCTGGTCACATGAGTCAGGAGGCTTTTGGTCAGGGCAGCATCGTATGACAATATCAGCGTGATGTGTGTGAGCTGACTGCAGAGGACTCACACTGCAGCACACAGACATAGACACACACACACTCACACTGTGAGGATGTCGTGACGATGCTGTTCTTCAAGCCTCTCGGAGGGATTCCCATCACACAGCTGTAGTGTTTTTCATTGAATGGTAGACTTGAGTGGGCCACAGTGTAACCATCTCTGTCCTGCCTGCCTAACACACTTCCTTCAGTTACGTAAGTGAGGGGGATGTGATGCAGCACAACAAAAGAAAACCATCCATCCCAGCATAGCACCTCCCTCTCCCTGTCACCTCCAGGGTCCGTGAGGAAACGTCCAACTGCAGCTTGTGTGTTTGACCTCTCTTATGTCATTTAACCAGCACGTCCCTGACATCAACATGTCTTTTTCAAGGCAGAGCCGTGTTAGAATGCACAGCATTACACTCCTCAGTCACAGACGTCTGTGTGAGCAAAAGCATCCAGCTTCAATCTGCTGAAGGTCCACAATTCATTTTTATTTATATAGAAATCACAACGAGCCTACAGAGAAAGCCACCAATCACACAGTCTGCTTGGACCAAGCACTGGACGACAGAGGGGAGGAAAAACTCCCTTTAACAGGAAGAAACCTCCGGCAGAACCAGGCTCAGGGAGGGGTGGGCATGCTGTGGGAGAGAGCCACAGACAGCCCACTCTGTCTGTGTCCCACAGTGGGCCAGACCAGTGACTTCCCCTTTCTGTCACTGTTAACCAGTTAAACTGCCCTTTAAACCCCAAGATATGAGAAAATGAAAGTAAATATTAGGGCTGGGCGATATATTGAGATTTTAAATATATCGATATGTTTTTTTATACGAGATATGAGATGTGACAATATGTTACTACGTTATGTTACAATTATACTTGTGGAGCCGCAAGTTTGCCTCTCTTTCATCCACTTTTGTCTCTACGCAGCGTTACTCTGCCTCGCCTCTCCTTCACTGAACACAACTCCCCCATTACTTCACCTGCAGGCACTGACAAGATGCACACGGCAGCTATCAAAGAGGAGCTGCTCGGTAAAAAGAAAACATTTGGAGATTACTATTTTAGTGCTGTTAGCGTTAATCTCGTTAAAATGACGTTAACGGCATAACTGCGGCAAATATCCGTTAGCGAGTTACCGCGGATCGCCCCGTGCGTGGGGCTGGACGGCGTCAATGTGACGCGTTAACGAGCTAACCGGGCTAACGCGTTGACACTATGCAGTTCACGCAACTCCAGGCAGTCAGACTTTGTTATTATGCTCAGCGTCTTTTAGTTTACATTTTGACTTCACAATTGTGAGCTTTTTGCTATGCACAAAAACAACGGTGTTTTGTTTTATTTTATTTATGGAGCATTATTATTTAATAAATGCTGATAAATGTTAAACAAACACTGTATGTTGATAAAAGTGCTTGTGTGAGATCTGGGACACAGTCTGACTAAGAACTCTCTTTTTGTTCTTACTTTATAGCTTTAAAAAATATCGAGAAATGAATTTTGGGCCATATCGCCCTGTCCTAGTAAATATGATAAAAGAGGTGCAGGTTCATCAGCACGTCTCTGTGATGAAGAGATGCTGACATGGTAAATGACATAAATCTGTCAACACAACTTGTTGTGGCCATTTTCGTTGAAGGTTTATAAATTGCAATTTGTATTCATTTTTTTTTTTTTTTAAAGTTGTAAGAATATGCTGACCTAGTTTTGTTATGTAAATTTGTAATTAATTTTACTTTTGGGAAAGTTTTTGGAAAGTGATTGGTTTATTAGCTTATGGACCCTCCCATTAATCAAGGGATTAAGAGCAGCCTGGAGGGGTGTGGTAAAGATGTTTTTTTGTTTGCCAAATGTCAGATGGGAGGACGGGAGGGTTTAAAAATGATTTTTTGACCACTTTTGAAGTTGTTAAGGCAAGGCAAGGCAAGTTTATTTATATAGCACAATTCAACAACATGTGATTCAAAGTGCTTTACAGAGACATTAAAAACAAAAACAAATAAAAAGCATGATCTAAAATTGATTAAGACAAACAAACAAACAAACAAACAAACAAACACAGTATTTAAAATCAAAAATCAAAACAGTAGATAAAATCAGAACAGTAGATAAAATCAGAACAGTAGATAAAGTCAGTAGTTAAAATGTAAGTTTTGAAGCAAAATTAAGTTAACTTTCGTTTAATTTTAAGTTGTAAGAAATTATTTGGTTGATTTTTGTTTATAATTTTCCACGAAATAAACGCCGTATAATTTTTAAACAATGGAGTCAGAAGTGCGTTCTAAAACAAACCTCCCGTTGCCACCCACGGCCTTTTCTTGGACTTTTTTGGTGTTTGGAACATAAAAGGCCGTGACATTTAAGTCAAAAAACTCAACTTGGAAGCTGGGAAAACCTGCAAGATTGGACTTGGAAAAATTGGATCGTCGCAGAATGGACTGAAAAAATGACGCGAAGTTCGTGAGTAAATGCAAAACTTTGTTTGGATGAGCAGAGACGCTGAGCTGCAACATGAAACATTTGTATTAAAAAATTATCTTTTGGACCTTGTGAAACAAATTTTTTGGTTAAAATGGAGGAACAAGAGAGAGCTAAAAAATGCAGAGCGAAACTTGGCGTTGTGACAAAAAAACGAAATGACATTAATGCTCTCATTGATGCTGGAGAATCAAAAGCCTTCATAGATGAACACATGAAAACATTTAATGATTATTTGGAAGAGTTTATGGACTTACAGACTTCAGTTCAAAGATTGCTGAACGATGATGAAAAGGAAACAGATCACAGCGATTGGTATCAACCTAAGCTGATCGGTTTTAAAGAATTTCTGCATGAAATCGACACTTGGATAAATGCAGACCCTGATCCACAAAAGGATGAAATTGCAGCCTCTAATGTTGAATCAAAGGTAGCATCTCATGACAGTGACATTGCGCCGCATGATAGTGTCTCACAAGTAGCGCAAGAAACGAGCGACATGATTTCTGAACAAGTTACTAAACCTCTCAGTAAGGGCTCTAGTAAAGCGCCCAGTAATGTTACTGCAGCCTTAAGTTTAAGGAGTAAAAGCTCGCGTGCGGCTTCAATGGCACTGATGGAAGCTGAAGTGGAAAGAGCCGCTTTGAAAGTGGAGGTGGACGCACTGCAAGAAAAACATGCGCTCGAACTGGAAGAAGTTCAATTAAAAGCAAGAAAAGAAGCATTGGCTCTAAGAACTAAGTTGGTTATGGCAGATGCAAAAATGCAAATTTTCACGTCTGCTCGGGATCAGCAGAGCCTTGATTCCAGGGCTGAGGTTGAATCAGAAGGCAGGATTACAGCTCCTTCTGGAACATCTACTGAGTTCATACCTGCTGCTACAGCTCAAAAGGCTCCAAGAACAAAGAAAGCCCCTTTAGTTCATTCACCTTTGCCAATGCCCCTGCAGACACATGCACCTGCTAAGGTTAAACCAGAAGGGGAAAGCCCAAGGCCAATCTCTTCTAAGGTTGATGTCCATAGTAGCGCTCTAACAGAGATCATGAGAAAGCAAAATGAGATTACTGAGATGCTTGTAAAACAACAGAGGTTGTCACTGCTTCCAGCTATAGAAATTCCTGGTTTTGATGGTGACCCTTTGCATTTTAGATCCTTTCTTAAGGTGTTTGAGCAAGGAATATAAACTAAGACTGATAATATTCAGGATAGGCTATTTTATTTAGAACAGTTTACTACAGGACAGGCCAGAATTTTTGTGAGAAGTTGCATGCACATGAGTCCACAGACAGCTTATGTTGAGGCAAAAAAGCAGCTTGAGTGGAACTTTGGTAACAGAGCAAAGATAACATCTGCATTTATAGACAAGGCTCTTAACTGGTCAGTTTTAAAGTCTGATGATGCTTCAGCATTACGAGCTTACACATTCTTTCTAAGAAGCTGCTTCAACACAATGGATGAAGCCGGGTTTCTTGATGAGCTGGAAAATTCAACCAATATGAGGATTCTTGTTTCAAAGTTGCCTTTCAGACTTCGCGATAAATGGCGAATAATAGTCGTTGATATAACAGAAAACTGCAATCGCAGAGCAAGATTTAAAGATCTCTTGATTTTCTTGAAAAGCAAACAAGAGCTGCATTAGATCCTGTTTTTGGAGAGAGTCAAAACACAAAAGAAAAGATGGCTTCAAAACCATCAAAGAAACAATTTAAAACTAAAAGCAGTAGCTTTGCTACTTCTGTTGCTGTAGTTTCAGAACAGAACAATGACAAACACAAACTGGAATGGATTCAAATAAGCCATGAAGATAAAGGGTTAGATCAAACTCAGTGCTTATTTTGTAACCAAAATCATTTTTTGGACGAATGTGACTCATTCAAACTAAAAGCCAACAAAGAAAAGGTGACATTCCTTAAGAGTAAAGGTTTATGCTTTGGTTGCTTACAGAAAGGCCACATGAGTAAAACTTGTCCACATCGTTTGATGTGCCACACCTGTAATAAAAATCACCATACTATTCTCCACATAGACTCAAAAGAACGGCAGCGGAAAGCAGCCAAAGCTGACTGTAAAGAATCATCAGTCTCAAATGCTCTTGTTTCTTTGAACTTTGGTAGCCATACTGGGGCCGGGTCTAATGAATGTGCCTTGTCAGTTGTTCCAGTAAAAGTGAAGTTGGAAAATGGGACGAAGGTTGTTGAGACGTATGCCTTTCTAGATCCCGACAGCTCTGCAACTTTTTGCAGGCTTTGATGCAGTTAAATGCAACTGGAAAGAATGCATTTAACTGCATTCTTTTCAGATGCATTCCTGGCCCATAGTTAAAGACTATGGGTCAGGAATGGCCAGTAAGTAGTTATAAACTTTTTGGTATGGAAGTAGCTGCTTTAAAACAGAATGAGTATTTGAGGTTGCCTGACGTGTATACTCAAAAGTCTATTCCTGTCACTAAAGAAAATATCCCTAAAGAAGAAGACTTAAGAAAATGGCCTTACTTAAAAGATGTTGAGTTGACACCGATAAATGCTGGCATTGGGCTGCTTATTGGTGTAAATTCTCCCAAAGCACAGGAACCTTGGAGAAGCATTAACAGTGAGGGTAATGGACCCTATGCTGTGCTAACTTGTCTTGGTTGGGTTGTCAATGGGCCACTCAATCAGGGTAGTGAAAAGGATGAGCATGCTGTTAGTTTTGTCCAGCTAAACCGCATTTCTATAAGTAGTTTAGAAGAAATGCTGGTTAAACAGTATAATCAAGATTTTGTGGAGAGCCAGTGTAATGAACGTGCAGAAATGTCTGTAGAAGATAAACAGTTCATGGACATAATGTCAGAGTCAGCTGTACTTAAAGATGGTCATTATTACTTGAAATTACCTTTTCGTGAACCTGAAGTAAGAATGCCAAACAACAAGCAGGTGGCTCAGCAGAGGGCGCAATATCTGCTAAGACGGTTTCAGAAAGATCAGTTATTCTTTGAAGAATACAAGGAATTCATGCACAATGTTAGTATGGAGGGACATTCAGAAATCATACCACAAGAACAGTTGAAGCATGAGGAAGGAAAGGTGTGGTATATACCTCATCATGGGGTCTACCACCCCCGCAAGAAAACACTGCGTGTTGTGTATGATTGTGCTTCAACATTTGCTGGAACATCACTGAACAAAGAGCTATTACAAGGCCCAGATCTGACTAGCACTTTATTAGGTGTGCTGATTCGCTTTCGGCAGGGTCCAATAGCGCTTATGACAGACATTAAAGGAATGTTTCATCAGGTCAGAGTAGTTGAGGAACACGTAAACTTTTTACGTTTTCTCTGGTGGCCCGATGGTGACATCACAAAACAGCTGGTGGAACATAGAATGTTAGTCCACATTTTTGGTGCAGTATCCTCCCCCAGCTGTGCTACCTACGCACTACTAAAGACAGCTGATGACAACAAACATCTGTACCCAGAGGAGGTTATACGTACAATCAGGCACAGTTTTTATGTAGATGACTGTCTTAAATCTACCCAGTCTGTTGAGCAGGCCATCTCACTTTATCAGCAGCTTACTGAGGTGTGTGCCAAGGGGGGATTTAGGCTCAATAAGTGGGTATGTAGTGATCGCTCTGTCCTCTGTCAGATCCCGGAGGAAAATAGAGCCACAGGTGTAAAGATGCTGGACCTTAGTCGGGATCAGCTACCCACAGAAAGAGCTCTCGGTGTGCAATGGGATATTGAACATGATGTTTTCACATTCAGTATTGTGAACAAGGACAAACCACTTACAAGACGTGGTATTCTGTCCAGTGTCAGCTCCATTTACGACCCTTTGGGTTTCTTAGCTCCAGTCATTCTGCCTGCAAAACAAATTCTGCAACATCTATGTAAACTGAGGTTTGGCTGGGATGAGACAATACCAGCAGAAATGGCACAAACTTGGCAAAAATGGGCTGAGGATTTAGTTCTTCTTAACAAGTTTAGTATCAGAAGATGTGTCACACCCAAAGGATTTGGAGAGATAGAAAGTGCACAGCTGCATCACTTTTGTGATGCCAGTGAAACTGGGTATGGTGCTGTATCATATCTTAGGCTATCTAATAGCAAGCAGGAAGTGTGTGTTTCCTTTATTATTGGTAAAGCAAGGGTGGCGCCGTTAAAACAAGTCACCATCCCACGTCTTGAGTTGGCTGCTGCAGTTTTAGCTGTGCGCTTGGACAAAATGCTATCAGTTGAACTTAAGCTTAATCTGAGTGAATCAGTCTTTTGGTCTGACAGCACAACTGTGCTACAGTACATTGCAAACACAACCACACGGTTCAAAACATATGTAGCTAATAGAGTTTCCATCATTCATGCTTTGACAAAAGTTGAGCAGTGGAGGTACATCAGTTCAAAGCTGAATCCAGCTGATGCAGCCTCTCGAGGAATGACAATTGGCTGTTTCCTGAAATCTTCCACCTGGATCAGTGGTCCATAATTTCTCATTAAACCTGTTATTCACTGGCTAGTAGGCAAGAAAGATGTATCTGTCCATTTGGAACCTGACCCAGAAATAAAAGAGGAGGGCCTGATGTGTGCAACTGTGCTGAAAGAAGACGCGTGTCCCACTACTAAGCTGCTGATGTACTTCTCCAGCTGGACAAAATTAAAAAGGTGTGTGGCATGGATCCTGAAACTAAAAGAAAGACTTAAACTGCAAACAAAGAAAAGACAGAAGTTGCTGGACACGCACTGTGGAAGTCAAATATGTGCTAAACAAGATGATAAATGGAACACCGCTCAAAACAGATGATCACCCTTTCTGTGTACTCACTACCTAATTTATAGCCAAAGTATTCACTCACTGTCTCTTTACTGTTTCACTAGCTTAGCTTAGCTCGTAGCCGACTCGTTAGCGCCATGGCTACTTCACCTGTCCCTCCTGCACTTTCCTGCTCATTGTGTCAGATGTTTAGTTACTCCTCGGCCTCCTTTAGCAGTAATGATACCTGTAACAAATGTAGCATATTTGCAGCTCTGGAGGCCAGGATTACTGAATTGGAGACTTGGCTTCGCACCCTTCATTCACCCGTAGCTAGCCAGGCCCCTGTAGCTGGTGCAGCCGAAGATAGCGTAGGCCCCGCTAGCTGTTCCCCGGCAGACCCCAAGCAGCTGGGGAAAGAGGGCGGCTGGGTGACGGTGAGGAGGAAGCATAGTCTTAAACTGAAGCCCCAGGTACACCACCAACCTGTTCATGTGTCTAACCGTTTTCCCCACTCGGCGACACACCCGCCGGGTCAAACTCTGGTAATTGGTGATTCTGTTCTCAGACATGTGAAGCTAGAGACACCGCAACCATAGTCAATTGTCTTCCAGGGGCCAGAGCAGGCGACATTGAAGGAAATTTAAAACTGCTGGCTAAGGGTAAACGTAAATACAGTAAGATCATAATTCACGTCGGCAGTAATGACACCCGGTTTAGCCAATCGGAGGTCACTAAAATCAATATTGAATCGGTGTGTAACTTTGCCAAAACAATGTGGGACTCTGTAGTTTTCTCTGGTCCCCTCCCCAATCAGACCAGGAGTGACATGTTTAGCCGCATGTTCTCCTTAAATTGCTGGCTGTCTGAGTGGTGTCCCAGAAACGATGTGGGCTTCATAGATAATTGGCAAACCTTCTGGAGGAAACCTGGTCTTGTTAGGAGAGACGGCATCCATCCCACTTTGGATGGAGCAGCTCTCATTTCTAGAAATATGGACAAATTTATTAACCCCCAAAAATATGACTATCCAGAGTTGGGACCAGGAAGCAGAGTTGCAGTCTTACACGCCTCTCTGCAGCTTCTCTCCTCCTGTTACCCCAAAAACCCATCTCCATTGAGACTGTGTCAGCTCCCAAACAGACAAAAAACAAACTAAAAACCAGCAATAAACAACTTAAACATAAAAAATCACAAAGAAAGAACAATACAGTATCCACATCTGAACCAAAGAGTAAAACTGAAATGTGGATTATTAAATATTAGGTCTCTCTCCTCCAAGTCTCTGTTAGTACATGACTTAATAATTGATCAACAAATCGATTTACTCTGCCTTACAGAAACCTGGTTGCAGCAGGATGAGTATGTTAGTTTAAATGAATCAGCACCCCCAGTCATTCTAACTACCAGAAATCTCGAAGCACAGGCCGAGGGGGCGGTGTGGCAGCAATTTTTCACACCAGTCTATTAATTAACGAAAGACCAAGACAGACTTTTAATTCATTTGAAAGCCTGATGCTTAGCCTCGTCCACCCCAGCTGTAAAACTCAGAAACCAGTCTTACTTGTTATCATCTATCGTCCACCTGGGCCTTACACAGAGTTTCTCTCTGATTTCTCAGACTTTTTATCTGATTTAGTGCTCAGCTCAGATAAAATAATTATTGTGGGTGATTTTAACATCCATGTAGATGCTAAAAATGACAGCCTCAACATGGCATTTAATCTGTTATTAGACTCAATTGGCTTCTCTCAAAATGTAAAAGAACCCACCCACCACTTTAATCACACTCTAGATCTTGTTTTAACGTATGGCATAGAAACTGAACATTTAACAGTGTTTCCTGAAAACCCTCTGCTGTCTGATCATTTCCTGATAACATTTACATTTACAATAATTGATTACACAGCAGTGGAGAGTAGACTTTATCAAAGTAGATGTCTTTCTGAAAGTGCTGTAACTAAGTTTAAGAATATAATCCACCCACTGTTATCATCTTCAATGCCCTGTACCAACATAGAGCAGAGCAGCTATCTGAACGCTACTCCAACAGAGATCGATTATCTTGTTAATAATTTTACCTCCTCACTACGTACGACTCTGGATACTGTAGCTCCTGTGAAAACTAAGGCCTCAAATCCAAAGTCCCTGACTCCGTGGTATAATTCTCAAACACGTAGCCTAAAGCAGATAACTCGTAAGCTGGAGAGGAAATGGCGTGTCACAAATTTAGAGGATCATCATTTAGCCTGGAGAAATAGTTTGCTGCTTTATAAGAAAGCCCTCCGCAAAGCCAGAACATCTTACTATTCGTCACTGATTGAAGAAAATAAGAACAACCCCAGGTTTCTCTTCAGCACTGTAGCCAGGCTGACAAAAAGTCAGAGCTCTACTGAGCCAACCATCCCTTTAACGTTAACTAGTAATGACTTCATGAACTTCTTCACAAATAAAATTTTTATCATTAGAGAAAAAATTACCAATAATCATCCCACAGATGTAATATTATCTACAGCTACTTTTAGTACCATCGATGTTAAGTTAGACTCTTTTTCTCCAATTGATCTTTCTGAGTTAACTTCAATAATTACTTCCTCCAAACCATCAACGTGTCTTTTAGACCCCATTCCTACAAAACTGCTCAAAGAAGTCCTGCCATTAATTAATGCTTCAATCTTAAATATGATCAACCTATCTCTAATAATCGGCTATGTACCACAGGCCTTCAAGGTGGCTGTAGTTAAGCCTTTACTTAAAAAGCCATCTCTAGACCCAGCTGTCTTAGCTAATTATAGGCCAATCTCCAACCTTCCTTTCATATCAAAAATCCTTGAAAGTGTAGTTGTCAAACAGCTAACTGATCATCTGCAGAGGAATGGCTTATCTGAAGAGTTTCAGTCAGGTTTCAGAGCTCATCACAGCACAGAAACAGCTTTAGTGAAGGTTACAAATGATCTTCTTATGGCCTCTGACAGTGGACTCATCTCTGTGCTTGTCCTGCTAGACCTCAGTGCTGCGTTCGATACTGTTGACCATAATATCCTATTAGAGCGATTAGAACATGCTGTAGGTATTACAGGTACTGCACTGCAGTGGTTTGTATCATATCTATCTAATAGACTCCAATTTGTGCATGTAAATGGAGAGTCCTCTTCACACACTAAGGTCAGTTATGGTGTTCCACAGGGTTCAGTGCTAGGACCAATTCTATTTACATTATACATGCTTCCCTTAGGCAGCATCATTAGAAGACATAGCATAAATTTTCACTGCTATGCAGATGACACGCAGCTCTATCTATCCATGAAGCCAGATAACACACACCAATTAGTTAAACTGCAGGAATGTCTTAAAGACATAAAGACCTGGATGGCCGCTAACTTTCTGCTTCTTAATTCAGATAAAACTGAGGTTATTGTACTCGGCCCTGAAAATCTTAGAAATATGGTATCTAAGCAGATTCTTACTCTGGATGGCATTACCTTGGCCTCCAGTAACACTGTGAGGAACCTTGGAGTCATTTTTGACCAGGACATGTCCTTCAATGCACATATTAAACAAATATGTAAGACTGCTTTCTTCCATTTGCAACATCTCTAAAATTAGAAATATCCTGTCTCAGAGTGATGCTTTTTTTTTTTTTTTTTTTTTTAACCTGTCCCGTTTGGTTCTTTTGCCATCAGAATTATTGTCTAAAGGCGAAGAAAGATGCCCAACAAATTTACTTTACCAAATGGACCATCCCAGCCTTGCCGTAATGGTCCATTTGATTCACCTTTTATTGTTTATTTTATTTTCACTTGCTGAATACGGGACAGACTTAACTGGGGGAAAGAAAGGGGAGAAAGAAAGAGGGAAAGAAAAACAGCGGGGAAGAGGGACGGGGGAAAGGGCAAAAAACCAAAAACCAACAGAATAAGCAGACAAAAAAATACATATATCGATCACCTGGATCACCTGTTGAGAAAGAAAGAGAAAGCAAGCAGAAGAAAACGAGAGTAATAAACAACATCACAATGATCTATGGGAATATGACAGTAAATACTAAATGTTAGACATTATTGTGCAGCGCGTCCGATCGACAGCGCACAGTTTGCTTTGAGGTAGGAGCCAAAAAAGGTGTAGTTTGTGTGTGATCACCCGTGTGTACACCTGTGAGCATGAACGCGCTTGTTTTTAAAAGGTTCCTTCATGTAATGATCTGCTAGAGGGTGTGGGGGGCCACTGCCCCGTCTTCCAGGCATGACGCAGGTATGGAGGGAGATCAAAACTCCAGACGTCCAGAGGCCCCCAGAACACAAGAGACCAAGGAAGACCAACAGAGGGCAGCCGCCACTATCCCAGAAAGAGCTGAGGAGAGTCCCAGATGAGGGGTCACTCAGCAGCCGCGGAGCAGAAGCCAGGGGGGGGGGTTGCAGTGACGTGCCCGTGAGCTCCGCCGGCAGCCAGCTGTGCCTGAGTGACCGAGCCCCGGGCCGAGAGGCCGAGGGCACCCCGCCTCCGAAGTGGCCCGGGGCGAGCCCCAGGCTCCAGGCCCCGATAAGCAGCCGCCAAGGAGTGAGCCGGTGGGTACCTGGGCGCCCACCCCCGGACACAGAGAACCACCAACGCACCGATGTCTGAGGGCGTCCACCACCGGCAGGGGAAGTGGTGGGGGAGATAGGCCTCCAAGGTTTGGAGGGCCTGAGATGTCCCCAGAGAGGTGGCGTCTGATACCCAACCTGACATATAGACACAGACATACAGGCACACACAGATACAAACATCCATTCCCACCCTCATGCTCTCATAGGCAATTATTCCACACTCAACCAACGCGGAGACAGACATAAAGAGACGCTGTACACACAATCACTCTCCCCAAGCGTCTCAGAGTGATGCTGAAAAACTAGTTCATGCATTTATTACTTCCAGGCTGGACTACTGTAATTCACTATTATCAGGATGTCCTAAAAACTCGCTGAAAAGCCTTCAGCTAATCCAAAATGCTGCAGCAAGAGTCCTGACAGGGACTAGAAAGAGAGAGCATATTTCTCCTGTTTTGGCTTCCCTTCATTGGCTTCCTGTTAAATCCAGAATTGAATTCAAAATCCTGCTCCTCACATACAAGGTCTTAAATAATCAGGCCCCATCTTATCTTAATGACCTTGTAGTACCATATCACCCTATTAGAGCACTTCGCTCTCGCTCTGCAGGCCTACTTGTTGTTCCTAGAGTATTTAAAAGTAGAATGGGAGGCAGAGCCTTCAGTTTTCAGGCCCCTCTTCTGTGGAACCAGCTTCCAGTTTGGATTAAGGGAGACAGACACTATCTCTACTTTCAAGATTAGGCTTAAAACTTTCCTTTTTGCTAAAGCATATAGTTAGGGCTGGACCAGGTGACCCAGAATCCTCCCTTAGTTATGCTGCAATAGACGTAGGCTGCTGGGGATTCCCATGATGCATTGAGTTTTCCCTTCCAGTCACCTTTCTCACTCACTATGTGTTAATAGACCTCTCTGCATCGAATCATATCTGTTATTAATCTCTGTCTCTCTTCCACAGCATGTCTTTATCCTGTTTTCCTTCTTTCACCCCAACCGGTCGCAGCAGATGGCCGCCCCTCCCTGAGCCTGGTTCTGCCGGAGGTTTCTTCCTGTTAAAAGGGAGTTTTTCCTTCCCACTGTCGCCAAAGTGCTTGCTCATAGGGGGTCATATGATTGTTGGGTTTTTCTCTGTATTTATTATTGTGCTATCTACTGTACAATATAAAGCGCCTTGAGGCGACTTTTGTTGTGATTTGGCGCTATATAAATAAAATTGAAATTGAATGATTTGTCCATGGCTGAGGAAGCCATAGTGAACTTTGTGCAGAGAAACTATTACGCCGATGAAATGACTGCCCTAAACTCTGGCACTGTGAGGAAGTCAAGTCATCTGTATAAGCTTGATCCTGTAGTTACTAATGGTGTCTTGAGAGTGGGTGGAAGACTGAGCAAAGCAGATTTACCTGAGGAAACAAAACATCCTGCAATTTTGCCCAAAAAAAAGGCCATGTTTCAAAGCTTATTCTTCAACATATTCATGAAAAGGTTGGTCACAGAGGAAGAAATCATATGCTTTCAACCCTTCGCCGTCAATACTGGATCCCTAATGCTACTTCAGCAGCTAGAAAAATAATCAGAGACTGTATAGTGTGTCAAAGACAATGGCAAAAGCCAGGTGAGCAGAAAATGTCTGATCTTCCTATTGACAGAATCTCAGCTGATCTTCCACCATTTACTTATGTTGGTGTTGATTATTTTGGACCAATAGAAGTAAAGAGAGGCAGGGGTCTTGTTAAGAGGTATGGAGTTCTTTTCACATGCCTAACCTGTCATGCAGTTCACCTTGAGGTGGCGCATTCTCTTGATACAGGTTCCTGCATTAATGCCATCAGGAGATTCATCTGCCACAGAGGACAAGTCAAAGAAATCTGGTCAGACAATGGAACCAACTTTGTCAGCTCAAATCGTGAGTTAAAACAAGCTGTTAGAGCTAAACCAAAGTAAAATCCAAAAAGGTTTAGCACAGGATGGCATAAAGTGGACCTTTAACCCGCCCTTTGGGGCCCATCATGGTGGAGTATGGGAGCGCTTGGTGCAAGAAATAAAGAGAATATTATGCTCTATCACAAACCAGCAAGTACTAGATGATGAAACCTTGCATACAGTTTTGTGTGAAGTGGAGGCTATACTGAATGACCGCCCAATCACACCTTTTTCTGATGATCCCAATGATGTAGAAGCTCTTACTCCAAATCACTTGCTCCAGTTAAAAGGCAAACCTGTGCTGCCACCAGGTTTATTCAAAAAAGAGGATCTGTATCTGCGAAGATGATGGAAACAAGCCCAGTATATTGTGGATCTATTCTGGAAAAGGTGGGTGAAAGAATACCTTCCTATGTTGCAGGAACGACAGAAATGGAACAACATTCATAGGAACTTTTGCATTGGTGATGTTGTGCTTGTTGTTGATGGAGCTGCACCAAGAAATTCTTGGCCCATTGGCCGCATCACTGAAACCATGGCTGATGCACACAGAGTAGTTCGGCGTGTTCGAGTCAAGACACGAACAAATGAGCTGGAGAGGCCAATCAACAAAATATGTCTCCTGGTGGAGGCCATCTAGAGGAAACAATGAATGTTTGCCTCCAACTGAGCCAAGTTCTGGAACCTCTGGCTCTACATTTACACTGACTCTCACTTTGCTCTACACTCCATTATGCAACATACACCTTTTTCAATACACACAAAACAAACACATGGACAACAAAAAGACTTGAAATCATAGAACATCGACCTTTCCTTTAGTTTTTTAAGAAGACATATATGGACTACTGAAGAAAATTACTGGTATTGCATTTTGTAATGGCCACTTAGACAGATATAATTCATGTTACACAGGAATTAGGGGCCGGAATGTTGTGGCCATTTTTGTTGAAGGTTCATAAAACACAATTTGTATTCATTTTTGTTTTTTCTTTAAAGTTGTAAGAATATGCTGACCTAGTTTTGTTATGTAAATTTGTAATTAATTTTACTTTTGGGAAAGTTTTTGGAAAGTGATTGGTTTATTAGCTTATGGACCCTCCCATTAATCAAGGGATTAAGAGCAGCCTGGAGGGGTGTGGTAAAGATGTTTTTTTGTTTGCCAAATGTCAGATGGGAGGACGGGAGGGTTTAAAAATGATTTTTTGACCACTTTTGAAGTTGTTAAAGCAAATTAAGTTAACTTTCGTTTAATTTTAAGTTGTAAGAAGTTATTTGGTTGATTTTTGTTTATAATTTTCCACGAAATAAACGCCGTATAATTTTTAAACAATGGAGTCAGAAGTGCGTTATAAAACAAACCTCCCGTTGCCACCACGGCCTTTTCTTGGACTTCTTTGGTGTTTGGAACATAAAAGGGCGTGACACAACCGTTTGGACAAAATTGAAGACAACGCTGTGATACTCATTGTCCCGAAGTCCATCCATCCATCCATCCATCCATCCATCCATCTTCATCCGCTTTATCCGAGGCCGGGTCGGGGGCAGCAGCCTAAGCAGAGAAGCCCAGACCTCCCTCTCCCCAGCCACCTCCTCCAGCTTATCCGGGGAATACCAAGGCGTTCCCAGGCCAGCCGAGAGATATAATCTCTCCAGCGTGTCCTGGGTCTGCCCCGGGGCCTCCTCCCGGTGGGACATGCCCGGAACACCTCACCCAGGAGGCGCCCAGGAGGCATCCTTGTCAGATGCCCGAGCCACCTCAACTGGCTCCTTTCGATGCGGAGGAGCAGCGGCTCTCTCTGAGCCCCTCCCGGATGGCCGAACTTCTCACCCTATCTCTAAGGGAGAGGCCAGCCACCCTTCGGAGGAAGCTCATGTCTGCCGCTTGTATCCGCGATCTCGTTCTTCGGTCACTACCCACAGCTCGTGGCCATAGGTGAGGGTAGGGTCCCGAAGTCGTAAAACAGTTTGTTACATCACAGAAAGGTCTGTTTGTTTTTTAATGGGAATCTATTGTAAAAAAACAAACAAACAAAAGAAAACATAAACTTTCTGTTATTTCATTCTCCGGGGAGTCTTTACAGTTAACAAACATTAAGCTCTTGGGCCGTATGTTTGACACCCCTGATATAGTGAGTGAAGAAGAAACACCCAGTGCATCATGGCAATCCCCCAGCCACCAGGGGTCCGTTCTTCGTACCTCGCTAAGTAAGTTAGCTGGATTTGATTGTTGACGATTTCGCGTGATCTTGGATCATTCGGTTCTCCGAAGCTCATCTGGGACTTGCTGTCATAGCAACAGATCCGTAAGTGTAAACCTGCTCGGGAGCAGGTTTACTTTATGTAAACAGGATTAGATCGCGGCCACTCAGGTATGTCCGCTGCAGTTATATGAAAGCAAGAGCGATATTTCGCCACTGTTTTACCATAAATAAATATCATCAATGTAACTAAAGATAATGTATTTGATTCTTTTATTGATTTCATACAGATACACACAGGTCATTTCCGTAAAAAAGGGAAATGTACTATTAATCATTCTATTTCATGTATTTGATTATGTCAGATGTAATTCATATTTTAGAGTAGTAATAGTAAATTACTACGTGCAATCAAGATGAGAGACCACGGCTAAAAAAGCGAAGGTGGATTTGGGAAGTCTGTCGCAGCCATGTCCTGTCCGTTTGTACGCGAGCAAGGAAGGTGCAAGATTGATAAGGAGAGTTTACAGAATTCAGCGTATATTGTGGGATAGACAGGATCCTTTAGCTCAGCGCGACGGTGTGCTCATAGAGAGATATCGATTTTCCCGTGAAGGTATTATTTTTCTCTCTCTCTCTCTAGATATATATATATATATATATATATATCTCCCAACTTACTGTGCATGCTTCAGTCACCCCTTGCATGGGAACAGGTAGAAGTGATGGAGTGTTATGTCAAACTACACACAAAAAACCCACAATGTCAATAAATGTCACAGTACAAAAAGCATTTTAATTAAGGCAACAACCAAATATTTTACATTGTACAAATAGCACCAGTTATGAAGGTGCTGCTACTGCACCCCGGCTGCTGGTCTAAGGAAGAGCTGCCCCCAGGGATGCCCTCAAAAATGGGTCTGGTGGCATTCAACCCTAGGGCCAGCTCCTCTGCCGGGGTGTGACGAGGGGGTGCAGGACCACCACCTGTCTTTATTTGCTCTGCCCTTTTCTTGGTTGCTGTTATAAACAAACAAACAGATTATTCCAGGGTCTCTTTTCAGGAGACTAAAAGCAATATAAGTGATAAATATTACTATTCTGTGGAATATTTTTATATTTCACTTTTACTTGTTCCCATGTTCTAGTGGGTCCTGTTGTGGCTCTAATGTGAAAGAGGATATAATATAATAAATTACTTACGAGTTTAATTTGTCAGCAACTTTCTGCCAGCCCTCTCTCCTTGCTTTTGCAGCCTTTGCAGTGTTCCCCTGCGTTTTAATTAAACTCTGAAACTCCTGATATCCCTCAATCAAGAGTTCTTGCTCTGCTGCCGTGAAATACTGAGCGCGCTCCTTCGACATCTTCGCCGACCAATCACAGAGTTGCAGATCAATGTTTCTACTATCGATGCGTAGCCCCTTTTAAGCCAGCCAGTGATCTCAGATTACTTCATCCAGCTATACTAATCGTCAACAACAGGTGTGTTCGGAGAACCGATTAGCGAGCTCAAAGTTAGCGCGATGATTTGATCTTGGATGTGTCATTTGATCTTGGATGTAGTAAGCGAGGTACGAAGAACGGACCCCAGGGTGCAGGGGAGACATCCCCCGCCTCTGTCCCACAACTTAGACATTCACATTACTCACACTCTCATAACACATACATATAGGACCTTGGGGGTGGGCACGCTACACGGAATCCAAAAGACCATCAGGGTGTCCAACCTCACTCCCTGGCGTCGCTGCCCATCTCTCAATTTTAAATACACGTAGACATTGAGGGCTAGCAGGAGGGGCTATGCGCTTACCTGCTGCTCTGGCAGGTAGCTCCATGCCCTCCTGGGTTTTAAATGCACCTTAGAACACACATGCATCAACACTACATATGAGCGGGCGGAGGGAGGTTTGGAGTCTTCACACACCCCCGTTCTCTGCGGCCTGCTGGAGTGGGGGGGCTAGGAGAAGGAGTTGGCCGTCCCACTGGGGTCTGGATTGTGGGGCCTCCCTGCTGCTGCCGAGTCGGGGCGGTCTGCTTCTCTCCACCCCAGGTTAAAGGGTAACACTACCTGGGTCTGGGTGCAGTTTCCCCTCCAGGGGCAAAGGTACCTAGACCCGGGGCCTAGAGTAGACGCTTGGGGAGTGTGATTGTGTCTCTCTATGTCTGTCTCCACGTTGGGTGAGTGTTGAGTAATTGCATATGAGAGCATGAGGGTGGGAATGGATGTTTGTATCTGTGTGTGCCTGTATGTCTGTGTCTATATGTCAGGTTGGGTATCAGATGCCACCTCTCTGGGGACATCTCAGGCCCTCCAAGGTATGGAGGCCTATCTCCCTCCACCACTTCCCCTGCCAGTGGCAGACGCCCTCAGACATCGGTGCGTTGGTGGTTCTTTGTGTCCAGGTACACACCGGCTCACTCCTGGTGGATGTTTGTCGGGGCCTGGAGCCTGGGGCTCGCTCGGGCCACTTTGGGGGTGGGGTGCCCTCGGCCTCTCGGCCCGGGGCTCGGTCACTCTGGTACAGCTGGCTGCCGGTGGAGCTCACGGGCACGTCACTGCAACCCCCCCTGGCTTCTGCTCCGCGGCTGCTGGGTGACCCCTCATCTGGGACTCTCCTCAGCTCTTTCTGGGATAGTGGCGCAGCTGCCCTCTGTTGGCCTTCCTTGGTCTCTTGTGTTCTGAGGGCCTCTGGATGTCTGGAGCCTGGATCTCCTCCACACTTGCTTCATGCCCTGGAGGACAGGGCTATGGCTCCCCACACCCTCTAGCAGATCGTTACATGAAGGAACCTTTTAAAAACAAGCGCGTTCATGCTCACAGGTGTACACACGGGTGCTCACACACACAAACTACACCCTGTTTGGCTCCTACCTCAAAGCACACTGTGCGCTGTCGATCTTACGTGCTGCACAATAATGTTTAATATTTAGTATTTACTGTTATATTCCCATAGATCATCGTGATGTTGGTTATTCTATTACTCTCGTTTTCTTCTGCTCGTTTTCTTTTTTCTTTCTCAACAGGTGATCCAGGTGATTGATGTATGTATTTTTTGTCTGCTTATTTTGTTGGTTTTTGTTTTTTGCCCTTTTCCCCCGTCCCTCTTCCCACTGTTTTTCTTTCCCCTCTTTCTTTCTCCCCTTTCTTTCCCCAGTCAAGTCTGTCCCATATTTAGCAAGTGAAAATAAAATAAAATAAACAATAAAAGGTGAATCAAATAGACCATTACGGCAAGGCTGGGATGGTCCATTTGGTAAAGTAAATCCTTTGGGAATCTTTCTTTGCCTTTAGACAATAATTCTGATGGCAAAAGAGCCAAATGGGACAGGCAAAAAAAAAAAAAAAAAAAAAAGGGAATCCCCCAGCAGCCTACACCTGGCAGCATAAATAAGGGACAATTCAGGGTCACCTGATCCAAAAAGGAAAGTTTGAATCTTAAAAGCAGAGCTAGTGTCTGTCAGCAGCCAAGGAGAGTTCATATTTAAATGGAAGCGGTCCAGTGATGTGTGCAATGAGTTTGATGGGACATGTGAAGAGCTGTGATCTGCAGAGTCTGACAGAGGAGGCAGCGTGCACATCAATAATATCACTATATTCAACGTTAAGAATATAACCTGTGCACGTTTTGACTAACTGCTGACTGTTAAACTAAAACTTTTCATAATAAACTCAAATCTAAAGTTTTCACTCAGTTCTCCGTCTGAACTTTGTCGTCCAACCAAATACACAAATATTTATAGGATTACACTCTTTCAACATAATCTCCCAGCTTATAAAAACCAATCTGTGAGTGATTTCTGGAAAACAGGATGAATTTGGTTTTATTAGCATTAATAACTAACTTTAAGCTGCACAATAATGTCTGCAACCGCTGCAATGCAGTTTAAAGCACCTCAACAGGATAAGATAAGATAAGATAAGATAAGATGACCATTATTAGTCCCACAGGTGGGAAATTTGTTTTGTTACAGCAAAGTGCAAAGTTATGTGGCAGAAATGAGAAAACACTGGAAAGCAATAAAATAAAATACCATATACAATAGAATAAAATAGAATAGAATAAAATGGAAATACAAATACTATATACAACTGAGTAGGAAAATACAAAAATACAACTTCGTCAGAAGAAGAATTGCACATATAGCAGTTTTATTGCACATGTGTGGGTTTGTGTGTATGATCAGCTGAAAAAGTCTTTGTTGTAGAGTCTGACAGCAGTGGGGAGGAAAGACCTGCGAAATCTCTCCGTCCCGCACCGTGGGTGCCGCAGTCTCCCACTGAAGGAGCTGCTCAGTGCTGTCACAGTCTCATGCATGGGGTGGGAGATGTTGTCCAACAGGGATGACAGCTTAGCCGCCATTCTCCTGTCACTCACCACCTCCACTGGGTCAGAGGGCATCCTAGAACAGAGCTGGCCCTGCGGATCAGCCTGTTCAGTCTCTTCCTGTCCCCAGCAGAGATGCTGCCACCCCAGCAGACCACACCATAGAAGATGGCTGAGGCCACCACAGAGTCATAGAAGGTCTTCAGGAGTGGGCCCTCCACTCCAAACAACCTGAGTCTCCCGCAGCAGGTACAGCCTGCTCTGCCCTTTCCTGTAGAGGGCGTCTGAGTTATGAGTCCAGTCCAGTTTGTTGTTCAGATGAACACCAAGGTACCTGTAGCTGTCCACAGCCTCAATGTCCATACCTTGGATGTTCAGTGGTTGCAGTGGAGGATGTTTGTGCCTGCGGAAGTCTACCACCAGCTCCTTGGTTTTACTGGCATTGATCTGGAGGTAGTTCAGCTGGCACCAGTCCACAAAGTCTTGAGTCAGTCCTCTGTACTCCTTGTCGTCCCCATCAGTGATGAGGCCGACTATTGCAGAGTCATCAGAGAACTTCTGCAGGAAGCACTGGTGGAGTTGTGGGAGAAGTCTGCAGTGTAGATGGTGAAGAGGAACGTGATGGTCCACTCCAGAGTTCTCCAGCTTGTCCTTCAGAACCGAGGGAAGAATAGTGTTGAAGGCACTGGAGAAATCAAAGAACATGATTCTCACAGTGCTCCCAGCGGTCTCAGGTGAGCGAGGTAGCGATGTAGGAGGTGAATGACGGCATCATCCGCTCCAATGCCAGGCTGGTAGGCAAACTGAAGTGGGTCCAGTGATGAGCTCACAAGGCGCCGAAGCTGAGCCAGGACCAACCGCTCCAGGGTCTTCATCAGGTGGGATGTCAGAGCCACCGGCCTGTAGCTGTTGAGGTCCTTGGGGCGTGAAGTCTTTGGCACTGGTACAACACAGGAGGTTTTCCAGAGCTGTGGGACTCTTCCCAGCCTCAGGCTCAGGTTGAAGAGGTGCTCCATCACCCCCACACAGTTGGTCCGCGCAGGACCTGACGACCCTCGAGCTGATGCCATCTGGACCCAGCTGCCTTCTTGGCTTTAATCCTCCTCCAGTTCCCTCCTAACCTGGGTGGTTGGAGAGACAGGCTGGAGCCTTGTGTTGAGTGTGTACTGGATGCTGTTGTTGGGGGTTGGGAGGGAGTGAGCAGGGTGAATGAGGAGGTGTGAAGTGTCTGAGGTGGAACAGCAGCAGTGGGGGTGGGTGAGTCTGCAGCCGATGTTGGAGACTGCCTCATGGCTGAATCAAACCTGTTGAAGAAATGATTCAGTTCATTTGCCCACCTCACATCCCTCCCAGGCAGAGAGTTCTGATGTTTGTGGCCCGAGATGGTTCTGAGGCCTCTCCAGACTTCACCAACGTTATTTTGCTGAAGCTGGTTCTCCATCTTTTGCCTGTAGCTGTCCTTCCCCATTCCTTATCAGTCCCCTCAGCTCTCTCTGCACCCTTTTCAACTCCTCTTTGTCTCTGGATTTGAAGGCCCTCCTCTTCTGCTTGAGGCACTTTAATTTCTGGGGTAATCCAAGGTTTGTTGGAGAAACACCGTACAGTCCTGGTAGGTAATGTTATCCACACAGAAATTAATATAGTCAGTAATGCATGTAGTAAGGCTGTCGATGTCCTCTCCGTGGTCATCACAATCACCTCCCACACAGTGGACTCAAAACAATCCTTAAGAGCCTCCTCGCTCTCCTCCGACCATCTCGCACTGTGCGGGTGGCTGGTGGCTCCTGCGCACTAAGGGCTCATACACAGGGACAAGGTGCACCAGGTTATGATCAGATCTTCCCAGTGGAGGGAGAGGTGATGAACTGTATGCCTCTTCTGCATTGGCATACAGTAAGTCCAGTGTTTATTGTCTCTGGTTGGGCACGTCACATACTGGGTGAAGGTGGGCAGTGTGGAGTCCATGAGGGCATGATGGAAGTCCCCTGATATTATGAGAAGGGCTCTCGGAGATTGTGTTTGCAGTCTGCTGACCACAGAGTGGAGAGAGTCACAGGCTGCATCCGCGTTGGCCGAGGGGGGGGGACATACGCTCTTATCGCGATAACATGCAAGAATTCCCGGGCAGGTAGTCGGACGCATGCTAACGGCTAACAGCTCAATGTCTCTGCTGCAGAGTTGTTCTTTTAAGTGATGTGCCCGGAGTTACACCATCTGTCATTCACAAACACTGCCAGTCCCCCTCCTTTCCTCTTACCGCTCTCTCTCTCATCCTGTCCGCTCGCAGCAGCTGGAATCCCGGTAGTGTCACGCTCGTGTCCGGAGTTAGCGGTGTAGCCACGACTCCGTTAGCATCGTGATGCTACATCTTGAGGTACTCCCTCTGTGACCAGGTTCACGGCGTGAGCTCATCCATCTTATTGGGCAAAGATTTTATGTTTCCAATAATTACAGAAGGAAGAGATGGTCGATAACGTCTCCTTCTCGGGCGACGCTCCTTCCCACGACACCCCGTCTTTTCTTCCTCAGCTCGCTTGGAATGTAAGTCTGTCCGCGGCAGTACCGCTGTGGGACGCAGCGCTAACAGCTGATCCTTACTGTAAACAAAGGATCCCTTGCACTGGGTCCCCAGACACAGGGTGAAAAAGTAGAAAAAACTAAGAAAAAACGACCCAGACTAGCACAAAACGGTAGAACATGGTTGCAGAGTCTAATTGCTAATACGTTAGTTATAAAAATTACAAGAAGAAAAAGATAAGAAAGAAAGAAACTCAGAATGAGCAGAGCTGCTGTAACAGGCTGCTGCACACGGGCGCCGGAAGAGACCAGAAGGATGATTCAGAGTCGAGCGAGTCGGCCTGCGGTACAGCGTCATCTGCAGAAAGGTGCATTTTAGCTGCAGATGTATTATTAATACAAATATAAATAAATGAGCAACGTTGTTGGGCTCAGCCTGCCCTTGGTAGGGTCTTTGGTGGTGCTTGGTGGAGCACCAAGCACCACCGAAGACACAGCTCAGCCTGTCCTTCGCTAAGTCGATCAGACAGCCAGAGGCTTACAGACATTGTTCAGAATCTAATGATCAATAAAATTGCTCTTACAGTCGTGTCCTCTGTTACTAGCTCGTATCTTTATTCCTCCTCTCAGGGACTTCCTCCCTCGTGGATCCGGCATGTCGTCACTCGGCGTCCCCCTGGTGCTGCAGCTCATCAACTGTCCCACAGGTGAGACTCACAGTGCGGAACACACGCGGTTCCTCCG